>LOJH01050755.1:3373-13389 GCA_001685095.1 Ellobius talpinus
TGTGTGTGTGTGTGTGTGTGTGTGTGTGTGTGTGTGTGTGTGTGTGTAGGACTTGAACTTTTGTCAAATCATTGGCAGCTCTGAAAGCTTTGCAGAAACTGATGAAGTTTGAATAGCAAAGAGTCATGGTACCCAGGTACTGGGCCTTGGAAGGCAGAAATTATTGATTGAAAAATATGGCATTTAAAAATTTACAGAGATGTTAAAAGCCATATATCAATAGAGTAATTATGATTAGAGAATAGCTATCCAATACAACAGACATTTTCTAGAAAAACATGCTGAAAAGTCACACTAAGATTGGTCAGAATCTACAGCATCCAAGCACACATCCTCAGATGCTGCTTATAGCAATGCAGGTGGAATTCCAAATTTTGACTTTTTATAATGGTTGATGAGTGTTCACGATTAAAGAAAGATAAATTGCTTATTTTTACAAGATATGTGCATTTCATAAAAACCAGAATGCATAGATTCTGTTACTCTATAAATTGATAAATCTCCCTCCCGTCCTCCCCCCACCCATGAACCGACCATTCTCTAAAGATAAACTTGGAGGAAATAGACATCTGTGAGACTCATGCTCTCTTTGTCAGGGTTTTCAAATTGTGGAGTTTGGCTCTTGGTGAGCCATGGAGCAAATTTCTTGGATTGGAAAAGGGGAGTTTAAAAGTGAAATGAGAAGAATAAAACAGATTAGAAAGATATTGGTGTGCATTACATGTTTCAGGGTATCTCATGAAAATTATGTCATTATCTATATATGCACATGTGTGAGCATGTGTGAGTATGTGATATGAAATTTCTAGCAGAGGTAAAAACTTTTCTTTGCCTTGATTTCTGGCAAAAGAAAAAGAACCTTTGAGGGCTTTTTATCTAAAATAATGCTTTCTCAGGTTTGGATTATGAATAATGTAAGAAACTTATTTAAATAAATGCCAGGTTTTTATAACAGAATGCAACTTCCTTGTTCCAAGTTATGGACTGAGAAGCTATAATGTAGCTTAAAAATAAGTTGAGAATTTTATTCTAGAAAAAAGAGAAGAGAACATGGAAGTTCCTAGAACTCATTAGCAATCATTAACATTAATGGGCTTTTTTCTTTCTTATGTCACATTTTGTGTGGAGTAAAACTTCTAGTTACAATTTAACTATGTCTTAGGGAAGGGACACTGTTGCCTATGCTTGACATTGCCGAGAGATATCTGAACTATGAGACTGCAATTAACAACATGGTTTAGTAACAGATCCCAAATTGGAGTCTTTGGTGATTTACAGAAAGAAGATATAAAAGTGTCCTAACCGTTCCTATTTACTGCAGCATGTGCCTAGTGTCAAGAAAGAAGCCATTCAGACCATGGCAGAAATAAATGAGTAAAATAATAATGCAGGAGGAGCATTATGATGTTGTCTAGAGCCTATGTCTCATTTCAGAAGTCAAGCTGCCCTGGGAAGAGTTTTATTTTATTGAACCGGTAGCCATCTCTGTTATGACTCAGAGAAAGTATGTGTGCTGTAATAGAATTCTCTGAGAAATGTATTGCTTTTTCCGAAGCATCTTTTAAATGACTAGCTCTGTGGGATGAATTAATATTGACATATTTTAAAAAAACTATTAAAGCTTATTTGTATCTTTCTTAATCATTATCCACTTTAAGTAATCACTGTAAATGTTCAGTGATGGCCGCTTGGTTTGTGTCGGCATTCCTCTGGGCTGGGGCTTCTGGGCGTATTCACCTTGGTGTCTCTCCTGCTCCATCCTCATGTCAGGGAAGTTAGTTTCGACATTCAGACCTCATTGGTAGGACTTGGCGCTTCCACAGCAGAAAAGGGTATGCAACAAGACCTAGGGCTTGCATTCATTGCTCTCAATCTGATGGCTTTTCCCTTCTGAAAAGGGAGGCTGGCAGCTCCCCCAGTCGCACTGAGTTAAAAGGCAGCTGAAGCCTTGAGTACAGGATCAGGGCCATGGTAAATACTTTGTAAATGACGATTTTTTTCCACCAAGATGCACACATTTGTCATGAATATAATTGATTTGATCTTTTAAACTTTCAAAATATTTTTCTAGCATGTGTCTCAGATTGCCTAGGATGGGCTAAAAAAAACCCACTATTGATGTTCCCAGAATCTTTAGGAATTTTCTGGGGATAGTGTCAGTTAAAAATATTAACACTAGCTTATATTTTTTGATGCATCTTGAATCAAAATAAATTTGGCCTCATTTTCCCAGTTTCAAGTATGGTTCAAACTTACTTGGTGAGGTTAATTTACTCATTCAAGGTCACCCAGCTTCTAATGAGGAAAGAGGACTGACCCCCACTTTCCCAGCACCCAACCTGATTCTTTATGACATCTGTTTTTGTGTGTACAGTTTTCATGGACCCCTGTGTGATCCAACATCACGCCACCTGGTAAAGCAGCTGTCCTTAAGAACTGGGAAACGGGTCCAGCTTGGAGGAATCTCATTATCACTTTCTGAAGCATTACCCTGACTGCATTTTAAGTTGTATAATTTTCCTGGATGTGGATCTGAGGTTGATGCTGGCTATTGGCAAGAACTGTATTTCATTTGGTTGGAACTTTCCTCCCAACATGATTCAAGCCATATAAAAAGGCTAGAAGAATGGAGTCTTGAAGTAGAAGGTGGATGGGGACTCTCCTGATATTTGACTTATAAAAATAATGGCAGTGGTTCAGGTATTTTATGCACTTCTTCCAGATCTGCGAATCTGTGCCTTGTGACCCTCCTGAGTCTTCTGCATGTTCACTTTGTCCATGAAAGCTCTTAGCTCATTGTAGCCGCAGCTGAAACGAATCACTAGGCTTCTTGTACTGTCCATATATATCACATTTCTCTGTGTGTGTGTTTATAGAAATACCACCTTGTATGGCACAGCTCTGACAACATGAAATAGATACTCTGATTTTTAATGTGAATAGCCTACAGAGAAATTTGTCTGTAAATTGTTTCCCAATTGTTAGAGTGCAGATGCCCCCTTCCCCGTCCCAAGCATAGTTAGTTATTCACAGAGCAGTGTCAAACATTTAAAGATTTTTTTAAAGGGTTGTTACTGACAGGCACTTTCACACATACCACCGTTTTGACTGAACATCACAACCTTGCCTGCATTGGAACAATCCACTTATTTCAGTAAAACAAGAGTTGCTTTTAAAATACTATAGAGAGGTGTATTCTTCAATGCAAAAGCTTCATTGTATGGTTGGGGACAATTATTGCCTGTAGCCATGCAGTCTTAAATTATCAATGCGATGAACTAAGAGAGTCTATGAATACTTAGTGTTAGGAATAGTGACCACTTCTTCAAGATGAGACTTTCTAAAACATTGTTCAAGTCTCTAATTTGAACAAAATCACATGTATACACACATACACACACATACACAGAGAGATAAGGGGGAGAGAGATCTTGGGAACTTAGTCAACCAGTGTGCAATTTGTACATCTTATAATGCTTAGCACTTTTTCTTGATGTGTATTTTTCAGTCCCACCTGTTTCCTAAGCCTTTTGTGAGAACCCAATAATTCCATATGTTGATGGTTTTTTGTGGTTGTTTTGTTTCTTTTTATTACTTTCTTTCCTTAGTCTTCCTAAATTTAAAAGGCTTAACTTCATCCCTCCCTCCATTTTGTTGACCTCATTTTCATTCTTAAAAGAGACGATCCATCCTCAAACAATTTGCTAGCATATTCCTGGATGGTTTTAAGAGTCTACAGATTCAATGAATGGTTAAATCTGTGTGTGTGTACATGTGTGTGTCTGGTGCACCTATGTATGCTGGGAGTAGAACTGAGGGCCTCTTACACATATCCAGTAACTTCTCTACCACTGATTTATACCCATAACCCTCTTTTTACCTCTTTACCTTGAGACAAGGTCTCCCTTAAGCTTTCCAGGCTGCCCTTGAACTCACTCTGTAGACCAGCACCCTTGAACCTGACATCCTCCCTAGGCCTCCTGAGTGGCTGGGATTGTGAACCTGCATCATCTCACTCTACTATTTTGAGATCCTTTGGGAAAGTATATGTTTCCTGTCCCTGTTTCTGGTTTTTATTGTTGAAGATGGACATAGAATTTTGTTTCTCAACCTATAGCATGGGGGCTTGAGTGATAGCTCAAAGATTTCTCTCTGTTTTCAATTAAGTATTGGTGCAAGTTTACACTGAACATACCCCCCAGCCCTCCCTTTCCTTGCCCATCCTTATCCCCACTAATTTCTTCTCTGACTTGGAGAGTTTAACTTGTGTTTCATGTCACATGTACACATGTGGTGCTACATACGCGTAGAAAATCTAGGAGTACACATGAGAGAAAACAATAGCTTTCTTTTTGAGACTGGCTTAGTTCACTTACTATAACCCTCTCCAGTTGTACCCATTCACCTGCAGACAGCAAAGCTTTATTCTTTCTTATGTCTGCACTAAAGTCCCTTGTGTGTATATACCAAACTTTATCCAACAAAACTATGCTTTCTTAAGGACAGTAATTCTTATAAGGGAACTGGAAAACACCATACTGAGCATGGACAACAGGAAAAACAAGTTATCTTGTGTTTGAAGATTAGGAGCATAAAGTTTTTCTTCACTTTAGCTTTTATTTTATTGTGTAAATGCAATATGTCCCTTTAAGGCAAATTAGAAAATATGAGATATTTTCTTTCTTTTAAGTCAATAAGTATTTTTGGAAATATTATTATGATATCACAACCTGAAGTTGAATGTTATTAAAATGCATTTCATATTTCATATATAAACACAGGCAATATATACAAATACATGCCCATTAATGATATGCAATACAGATAGTATGTATCAAAATGGTTTCATGTTGTTTTTACTGCTCTATACTGCTTTTTGTCATTAAAATGCATTCTATAAAAACTCTCCCTGCCAATAATTATGTTTATGCAACATTAAGGCAGACAACATGAGCAGAAAAACAAGCCTACCATGAGATATCCTGATGAACCAACTGAATTCCATTTCTCCTGCTTTTCAAATACAAATGTTATTAGTCCTATATTTTGCATTATAGCTCCCTCCACTAGAAGTTCTTCCATTTGTAAATCCCACCTATATGACTTCATATAGCATCTCTCTTTTCTGTTGTCATAGTATTGGGGTATCATCTTTTCTGGTCAGTTCTGGCCTATTGAGTCGGCGAGACAAGTTGCCCATGAACCTGCAGGAGACATGGAACAGACTGAGAAAAAAAGGGATAGAGGAAACTCAATGCATTGCAATGGGAGAGACCTCACCCATTTTGTTTCATCCTCACAGTGGCTCTTTGAGGGCTAGGGGAAGACATTGGCAGCTCTGTTTATACAGATGTGATAACCGAGGGTGAAGGGGGACTGAGCCAGGCATAATCCTAGCACTGAGCAGGTAGAGGCAGGAGATTAGGAGCTCAAGATCAGACTCAGTCATGTGGTGCACCAAACTGAGCTATCAAACAGTAACAAACCCGCTGTGTAGCGTCATTATGTGCTGTTGGAAGAAACCATCTTTCCCAAATTCCCCCACTCCCTTCTACTATGTTGATTTCAGCTTCCCAGCATAGTCATTCATTTCAGGGAGTGGGCTATCCTGAAGAACATAGGTCACCCTTGACCTTGGGTGATATATTAGGTGACTTCTAAATCTGTGTTCTTCTTTAAAATGTTTTAAAAGAAGGAAATTTTACATTTCATCTTCTTTTAACTCATTTTATAAAATGTTGGATTTCAGGATTTGGAAGTATTCACAACAAATCGGACAGATTATACAAGCATGTCAAAGTGTTACCCATCTTTAATGTTTGAGAATCATTAAAGGTGAAATGTCCCCACACCACCAGGCTCTTTAATAGAACAGGCATTTGGCATTTTTTTTCTCCCTTGATCATCAGAACAGAACCAAACAGAGCCCAAAGGAATATTTCCTTTCTGCACAATCATTTTGCCGAACACATTCCTTTATATTAAAAATGAAAAGACCTGAAAACACCCTGACGGAGAGAGCCAAGCCTGAGAGTGCACGTTTACATGCGGGGCTGGAGATATTCATTAAAATTGTAATTAGACTCATGGTTAAATTCATTCACAGCAGAAACTTTGTGTGTAAGTGTTGCTACAGGAAGAAAGCGCCAGCCTGGAAATGAGTTCAGCCGTCGGAGCAGTTTTAATTATGCAGACTTGATTATCGCTCGAGAAGGAAACCTTTATTGCTGCAACAGAATGAAGCCCCCCCTTCGGTTTTCTGAGCTAATATGAGGTACATATTTTGATAAGCAAATGTTTCTCTAGGCAAAGAAAATGCAAGGAGACCTACACAAATTGTTCTGGCCTGAGAACAGAAGTTATTAAATGGCCCTCCTGCCAATAAGGCCGTGGTCTGCAGTTTTTGATGGCAGCAGATCAGTATCATTTGGGGGGAAGGCAAAGGGGTAAAGCGGAGGCTTTTAAACATCTGCTAAGTTTGGGAAATGTCTTTTACATCAGGAAGTTTCTTCCTTTAGGAGCTCCTGTATTATTGTTTTTATTTTATGCACAAAGAAGTTGGTATCAGGTTAAGGGATAGGACAGTCCTGCAGGGCTTGACTAAGCCTCAAAGTCTGTCTGTGTCATTCTGTCACAAGGATAAAAACTTCTGTATTAATTACCACCCCCTTGCTATGATAAAATTCAATGACAAAGGCAATGTAAGGAAGAAAAAGGTAATTCTGGCTCACAGTTCCTGAGGGACACAGTCCCTCCTGGTGGGAAAGTCATAGCAGCAGGCAGGGAACCATACTCGTGGATGCAGGAGGCTGACTGGTCACATTTCATCCAGATGTAGGAAGTTGAGCATGAATAGCAAGTGTCTGCCCTCAGTGACTCACTTCCTCCAGCAAGGCTCCACCTCACAAAGATCCCACCATCTCCCTAAACAGCATCCTCAGCGGCTCAAACACATGAACTGAAGAGGAACATTTTACATTCAAACCACAGCAACATCCAAGAGAAGTTGTTTTGATTTCTCTTCCCCACTCAGGAACATGTTCTGATTTGTTCCTCAAATTCACTGACCTTGTTACATACTGTCTTGGCAATGCTTGCACCTGGCCCTCCTAATAAGCAAGTGTAACTGAGGCTGAGAATACACATTCCAGGGTACTCACCTGGGATTTCTGATAGCAATAGAAACTCCCTCAGTTCTGAATCTGTTTTCCTTTAGGCCAAAAGCTCAACGATTGCAGGGCTACACAGTGGCTGGTACAGAGGCGGGGAGCCAGGCACACCTTCAAGATGCTGGGTGTCTTGCCTGTTAGCTGGGGATTTGGGCTTCATCACTTCATCTCTCTGGACATATTCTCCTTTGTGAGATAAGGGAGAGGTAAACTTGTAAAGTCTCATGGCACCACTGCTCCAGGACACCTTGATGGCATTGCTGGGCTTTCAAAGCATAGGGCAGGGCCTACTTGGAGTACATATGCTATGCTCTCCTCCAGTTCATCCCACAGCCTTTACCTTTAACATCAGTCACAGAAAATGTCAAACAATGCAGTAAACAGTTTGTTGTGTTTTGAACCATCCTAGACTTGCCATGTAGACACAAATATTGTATTTTACTGTATTGGCTGCACATATTTTTGTGTGCTGAAGTTTAAAGCAAAATATGGATACAGTATTTTATCCATGAATACTTTAGCACAAATCCCTAAAGAGTGAGACTCATCTTCCTACATAAAAGTTTTATTAATACTTTTTATAGTTAATAATGACATCCAACCATCAAATGACAAGTTATTGCCCTTATTACCCAAGTGTTACAGTTGACCCATCTAAATTGGAGGCCAACCCATGTTGCTGTTGCTTGTTATGTCTCTTAAGCATCTTTTAATATAGTTCAGCTTCCCTCCAATTTATTATTTTTTTATTACACAGACTTGTTGAAGATTTTGGAGAAACTAGGTCTAATTATCCCAGAAGGTTCCTCTTTCTGAATTGTTTGAATACTTTTCATGGTATTAGGTTTCTAGTTCTAACTCCTGTATGACTGGAAAATTGGATCTAAATGCTTAATTAGATTCAGGGTAAGCATTCGGCAAAACCACTTCCAGGAAAACGCTGTGTTCTTTAAATGCACTCTAAGAAGCAGGTGAGGCAGTGACAGCTTGATTCCAGCCCTGGAATTTACAGTGGACCACACAATCAGCATTTGTCACCATGGAAGCATTGAGCTCTCTACCAACCTTTCATATAAGGCTATTGATATGGATAATTCCTGCCATAGTAATTATTTCACTAGTAGCTACAAAATGGTGGCCTTTCCATTTTCTTCTCTGTTTGCAGAACTTTTGAGAGTTTTCCTTCACAGAGCCACAGTCTCTACAGTTAGGCCCTTTGACTTCCTATAGTTAGTCTCTTACCAAGTTATCCCTACATCAGCCTTTATCTAACTGGAGAAACACATTTCTTGGCACTAATACATTAATGATCCCTCCACTAATAAACTGTGGCTTCTGAGGGAAAAGAGGACAAGCAAACTCATAAAAAATTGAAAGATCTCTTTTCTCTCTTTTTTTTCTTGAAAGAATCTGAATAGGGAACAAGCAGTGAGCCGACTCCTGAATGTTTTAGAGCTGTGCACTCTTCAGGAAGGGTTCCACATGATAAAGAACTACCTCCCTTCAAGACAATTCCTTCACTAAACTGAACCTTGAGTATCCATTGCGTCATTGTAGGTGTGTCAGCAACAATCTTCAAAGACTTGATCAAGTGGGTTATTGCTGCAGCCTTTCCATTAAATAGGGAATACCTCATCATATCTTCTCCGGGAGTAGCAGCCACTTTGCTACATTTTACAGACAACCTCCAGAAGATTTCAAATTTTATAGACTGTGAGGATTTGAGTTTCTGGTTCATGATGACATAAATCCCAGTATTTTAGAGCTTCCATGTGACACCTAGCAAAGAATGTGAAAAGCCTTTTAAGGTGGTAGGTATGCAGGATGTAGATTCATTGGGTAGTCTCATGAGCAAGTAATAAATAAGAACACTTCATGGGTATTTGTACTTCAGTCCACTGCCCCCCCAGCCTTAAATGGAGAGACTAAATTAGATCCTGAGATGAGACGGATGTACTCTAGCCATCAGAACTGAAAGAAGAAGTCTGGCACTTTCATAAACTGATGTTCTTTCTTAGGCATGCTGCACAAGCTATGTATAGGAAGTCTGAAGATGGAATTACTTGCACTTAAGCAGACCTGGGATTGGGTTCTAACTCCAATCTTCAAGAACAGCATCAAATTATTAACCTTTCCAAACTTTCATTTGGAGTCTCCTTGGAATAAAAGTTGTTATCCAGAGACGTTTTTGTGCAATTGAATCATTCATAGCCCTGTCACGTGTCACAAGGGCCATTGGTCCAAGGAAATGAAAGGCACAGATTTCTGCAGCGGTTTAGTGAAAGGAAGAAAAAGGTGAGGCTTGAATGGAATGCCTGTTAGATGATTGCCTTTAAGACAAGACTTAAGACTGTGTCTAATGTAGAAATTATAGGGAATAGTTTCATAGTGGCCTTGAAGATTTATGTTTGATATCTAGGAGTTAAAATGAGAAGCATGGTGGGTAATTCTCCTTATTCTACATGGACCTCAGGCATGACTGTGGTATGGCAATGGTGGCAGAAACAAGCCTTGGTCTAGTAAATTAATAGCTGATGAAGTTAGAAGCTTAGAGATTAAGTACTTGGAAGAAATACCTTTTTTTTGTAAAAGGAGGCTGTTCTTGTATTTCCCAGCCACCCAGACCCAAAATAATCACATAGAAACTATATTAAAAACTATATTAATTACAACACTTCTTAGCCAACAACTTAGGTGTATTTCTACATGGTTCTTACATCTTAAATTAACTCATTTCAATTAATCTATGTATCACCACAAGGCTGTGGCTTACCGGTAAAAGTTCTGGGTGTCTTTCTCCTTTGGCAGCTACTTGGCATCTCTCTCTCTCCTCTCTCTCTCTCTCTC
>LOJH01050756.1:8546-19462 GCA_001685095.1 Ellobius talpinus
TGGCCTGCAGGCATGGAGGCTGAACACTGTGTATATAATAAATAAATAAATCTTTTTTTTAAAAAAGAGAAGATGCTAAAGAATCAAAATAAAACCAAAGGATTATGAGATTAGTGGCAATAAAATAGTCCCTTAATTTTGGTTTCTCTTCTGTCTCATATCAGGTGGCTCTTCTGACATGAGACTGAGATTTTAGACTTTACTTTAGCGAACACTCTTATGTTTAGAGAAGGAGAGAACCACATTCCAACTAAAAAGCCAGTTTTAATTTTTAATTGGACTGGGACTACAAAAAAGGCCATTTGCATTATATATCTGTAGAAAACAGCAAAAACAAACATTTGGGAAGATTTATGAAATTTTATTGAAATGTGGTATACCGATAGGCCAATTTACTCTTTTCCTTGGGATTTTCTTTTCTGAATGATTTGTCCTTTTTCTTTAGATGTCTCATTTGTCCAGTGGTCTTTGGATTCCTCAGGATTCCTTAGCTGGATGCCTTTAAATCTCCTGAAAAGACAGAAACAAAACCCTCTATAAACTCTAATTTTGGGGAGTTTATTTTTCATAAGTTATATCTAATAAAATGAGAAGCATTTGTTAGTCATATAAGTTAGTTTAGATTGAATGATCACTCTGTTTGAGGAACTATTGCCTCTTCTAATTAAGAGGCTTCTCCTGTTCAAATCTAATCTTTATAATATTTGTATTATGGTTTCTCCTGAAATTTTTGTTTTATTTTCTAATAGCTTTTCTATCACCCAGAGAGTATTTTTTTACAATAGGAACTGGGTTCTTTAATTGCTCTGGGAAGGAGTTTCATCCATGGCTAGAAGAAATGACTGAACCAAATTTGGCATGGAGGCCTTTGAGAGGCCCCTCAAGGAGTTTCCCAATGGCAAAGGGTTGCTTTGACTGTCCTTTTGATCTACATTCATTAGTCCAATGCTTGCCTTTGCCACACCTTCTGCATAATCCAGAAGGGAGGGGCATTCTGTTTGGATTATGCTTAGAAAAACATTATTTCTAGGAATTCCCCTGTTTACAATCCCTTCTAAAGTGACTTTGTTTGCCACAATTGAAACACTTAACATTTTGATTTTTCTTCAAACCTCTGGAAATCACCTCTTCTATCCAAACATCATCATGGTCATGAGATTCAATAGTGATTGTCTTTCAGATCCATTCCTCCAAGAGTGCTGATCTTGCTTTTAAATGACCAATTATCCTTTTGCATTGAGAATTAGCATTTTCAAAAGCTAGAGATTCAGTAATTATTTGTCTCATTTCTGAATTTGGTATTATTCTATTTACTGCTGAAATCAATCTTTGTAAGAAATCAGTGAAGGTTTCTTTTGGGCCGTGTATGACTTTAGTAAATGACTCAATTTTCTTTCTTACTTCTTCAATTTTGTCCTAAGCATTCAAAGCTGCTGCATGGCATAAAGTCAGGGCATGACCATTATGCAGGGATTGCCTTTCTATATTAATACAATCTCCTTCTCCAGGAAGTTGATCTTGGAAGATTTCTATACCTCTATCTCTACTCCATTGCTCAATGATCTTCATGTTTTCTTTCTACCAGGTCCTCTATTGTAATTGTAGACCAAGCTCCAAGACTGCTGTAACCAAGTCTCTCCAGTCTTGAGGCATAATTCTATTACAAGTTGACCATGAGTTTAACATTTGCTTTACAAATGGTGAATGTATGCCATATGAGACTATTGCTTCCTTGAATCTCCTTAAATCTAACACTGTCACAGTAGTCCAATCAGCTCTTACAGAACCTTGGGGATATCTATCATTTGACAATTCCTATAAGGTTACTGGATATATTACGTTGGTTGTTTGAAAACTTTAGACTGTTCCTTTCTAACCTTATAAAGCAATGCTGAAATTAATTCTCCTTTAAATTCCTCTGTCTGGATTTAAATATCTTTATGATCTATTTTATTAGGTATTTTCTAAGGCCTGTATCTTGACACTCAAATCAAACAAATTTTTTAGAGATAAACCAAGAATTACCAAGATGACAATTAACATTATATCAATCCTGATTAAGTTGATTATCCCTTCATTTAATTGTTCAATTTTTAAATCATGAATTAAATAATCATACAGAGACCTAACTTTCTCGAAAAACTCTCTTTTTAACTAATTTTTCCCTTTAAGAATTCCTAATTTTCTCACCAAATCTTCTGACAATGATGATGAAGATGTGAGGCTGATTGCTGTTGCATGGAACAATAGAAGCCTGACTGGATTTCAAGGCAGCTACCTAGTTTGGCAGCAGCCCAAGAAGGGGGTTCATGGAAAACCCACCAGGAGAAAAGAAAGGAAAACCTAACCAGTAGGGCAGTGACTCCTGCTGCATGTAGCTCCAGCCTATGCCGGTGGCTGCAAAGCAACAGGCAAACAGCTTTTTCATGAATTTATAACCCAAAAGTAGAGCACCAGATGTGATACAAATTGTATTTGGTCTTAATAAAAACTTGGAGTCAGCTATTGGGGGTGAAAGCTGAAGGATCAGAGAAGTAGAGCGGTCAGCCACTAGAGTTCTTATCCCTACCGATGCTCAGATCAAAGAGGTGATCCTGTCCCTATGAATCCTCAAACTGAATCTTCATACTGTATTCACCTCTATGAATCCTCAGAGTTCTCTGAGTTCCTGTGTCTTCCTGCCTTATATTTCTCTTTCCACCCAGCTGTTTCACTCCTGTCTCCACACCTCTTGTGTTGGGATTACAGGCTTGTGACCCCAAGGGCTGAGATTACCTTTGTGTGTCTTTTAGACAGATTCAGTCTTGTGTAGCCCAGGGTGACCCTGAACTCACAGAGATCTGACTACCTCTGTCTCCTAGGTGCTTGGATTAAAGATGTGTGCCACCACTGTGTGGCCCTCTGCGGCTAAATAGTGGCTTAGCTCTACACTCTGATCTTCATGCAAGTTTTATTTGTTATACCACAAATAAAATATCACTACACACTTGTTAGGGACTTTTGTTTAATTTTAAATTCTGCTCAATTGGGAAGATACACTTCTAAACTAGATATTTGAATGGGAAGACACAGTTTTAATCCAGACTGTTTGAGGTGGAATGATCCACCTCTAATCTGGGGCACACTTCCTGGTGGAAGCCTCTATAAGGACATGAAAGAAGGAAGTTTTTGTTCTTTGCTGGCTTGTTCTTGCCTTTTCAGCAAGTCAGTTCCTTCACTGACATTATAGCCCTACTTCTTCTTCTTTGGGATTCCATCATATACTGAAGGCCAGCTGAGACATCCAGCCTCTTGAACTGAACAACTACCTTCCATTCATAGGCAGCCATTGTTGGATTAGCTGGACCACAGCCTAAAGTAATTCTAACAAATCCCATTTATATACATATATATGGGATTATATATTCTACATATATTCATTCTATATCTTCTATTACTCTAGAGTACCCTGATTAATACACATATTTTTTTATTATCTGTTGACTGGCACCTGTGCTAATTAAAACCTTTGCACTGTGTATAATATCAGAGTGAACAGATGCACATACAAAAAAAAGAATGAGAAAAATACATCCAAAAATCCTCAAAGAAAATGATAATTAAATATAATAAATTCACATGCCCCAAATGTTTAAGCAGCACCCCGCTTTATTAAAATAAAACAATGTACATAAAAAAGTGATTGAGGTGCCGATATAACAGTGGGTGGTGAATACCAAGAATAACTTTGTGGGACTAGGAAAAATTGGCCCAAATCATGTGACAGCACAAAAGACTTCAGTAGCCAAGGAAATTCAATTAAAAACATTACTATAACATTGCAACCAAAGGAATTGCTATTGGCATAAAAGCAGACATGAACCAAGAAACACAAGTAAATTCATATCAATTATCTCTCTTCAGCCAACTGATTCTTAGTAAGAGATGTTAAAATATAGAGTGGACAAAGAACAGCTTCTTCATTAACTGCTGATGGGAAAACCGGATGTAGGAGATTGAAGCTAGAACATTATCTCACTTTATTAAAAACTGGGCAGGAGATTTTAAGGTTTAATTAAACATTTTAAACTACTAGAATAAGACACAAAAGAAACACTGAGGATGTTGGCACAGACAGATTTCCTGGATAAGACTTCAAAAGGAGAGAAAATAAACAAGAGTTGACAACTGGAGCTACACCTAAAAGTTCTATTCACCAAAGCAGAGGGAAGCCACCTACAGAATGAAGCAGTCTTTGCCATCTATTTACCCAACAGGGGTTCAGACAGTATAAAGAACTCAACTTAAGAAAACAAGTATTTCAAATGATGAGAAATTCTGATTAACTCTTACCAAAGAAGAAATGCAAATTGCCAATCACTTTATGGAAAAAAACCCATACTCACTCATTCATCAGTCAAGTTAAGAACATAATAAGATTCCATCTTACCTCAGTTAGAATGTATATTATAAAGAAATGTCAGTGAAGATCTGGAGACAAAGGGGTCTTCAGAAACGGAACTTACTACAGCCAGTATGGAATACAATATGGAGGCTCCTCCAAACATTGGAAATAGAGCCACTAAATCTTCCTCCTCTGAATCAAGATGAGACATCTCCCCAACTGTTGCTGTTACCTATTCTTGCTTCCGGTAGTTTGTAGAAGTTTCCTCTAGTTCTTTTTTTTAAGATGGTAATTGTAATGACTTGACCTTGTTTGTGACAATTTGGTCTTCACAATATCAGGACCAAATATCAGAAAAACAACCAAGATAATTTTGCTTCTTGTTATTTTCCTGAAAAAGATATTTGTGTCCAGACTGAATCTATACTAATATTAATTTCAACTACATAATATTCAGATAGTTATCAAAACACATCATTTGTTAATTTATTTTGCTCTTATTCTGGATACAACTCAGACATCATGACCTTCTATACACCAAATTATCACCAACTGTGATAAATCCTGTCAACTGTCTTCCTTTTAAATTCTGATTAATTCTTCCAAAATTGAGACAACTAAACACTTTTGAATTTTTATGTGTGTGTGTGTGATACATGTGTGTGGTGCATGCAAAAGTATGCACAAATGCATGCATCTAGGTGCAGGCTACAGGAGATGGTCAAGGGCTCTGCTTTATTAGCCATCACTTTAGGTCTCTCATTGAACTTGGATCTGGGCTGGTAGTCAGCAAACACTGGTGACATGCATCTCAACCCACAACAACATGAGGGTTACAGGCACAAACAGCCATGTCTTGGTTTTTATATGGGTACTGGGAATTTAGTCTCAGGTTCTCATGTTGGCATAGCAGGTGCTATTACTCGCCAAACCTTCTCCCCAGGTAGAATTTTCAAATTTAGAAAAAATAGTTTCTTCCTTTGATAGAAATGTGGTTTTAACCTGGATCTCTACTAGCTTATAAATAGGCTAGATTTGACTATCTATCCAAGAGACATAATCTTTCACAAAACACCCCAAGGAAGTTTACATCTATTATCTGACCTTTCATTTACTTCTTGCTTAAGTAACATTTACTGGGGCTCTTGGTATTCAGTGAGGCACTGGAGACATTTTACATGTTTTGATTAATGTGAAGTCAGGAAAAGAGTTATCATATAATTAAATCTGAAGAAAAAAAACGGTGACAATGGAGATGACAAAGAAGAATGAGGAGGAGGAAGAGGAGAGGACACACAAGAGGAGTTTTCCCAGAGTCCCATTTTATCCCGAGTCCATCAACAATAGATAGACTTGTTCTACTATTCTGCTATTCTGACCTCTCCTCTACATAAAGTGCAGGCTCTGAGGGAGCACATGTTCGTGAGTGGTGCAAACCAAAACAGTAATAGTGAGTCATCATTATCAACACCAGTAACACCAGTTCCTACTTCCGGAAGACTCCTCTTAAAGAGCATAAATAAACACAGGACTGCAGTTATAATCACAGATAAGTCACAGCTGAGAGTGAAAATAGATTGGGTTTGAGGAAAGACATCTAGACACTGACACACTGCGATTTTCTACAGCAACTTCAAGAGACAGTTATTTATCACAAGGCTTCTGAAGCTAGAGCTTCAGACCTCTCACCACTAAGGTTTCTGACAGATAAATGTTCTGTCAGGAGACAAATCTCTCAGAGGACGGCTACTTATTACTCACCAAGCATTGTACGGGTAGAGCCTTACCCCACAAGGTAGGGGTAGAGTCTTACCCCACACCCCAGTTTCCAGCCCCAGGGATGATGCAATGAGGTAATTTGTGCTTTTAGATATTGCAACACAGGATACGAATCTGACAATCCTGAGACTCATGGCTAATAGCCTTTGGGTACTTTCTATAGAACATAAATAAATCTTCAAGGGTATAAAATATGATAAAATGTTCTTTACTGCTAAGAATGTAAGCACAATGTTTCCGGGAAGATGAGTCTTTAAATCTTGCTTAGGTAATGCCACCCTTTCTAGCTTCCAGGGTACACATACTATTTAATAATCTAAGATTTATTTTGTTTTATGCTTAGGATTGTTTTGCCTGCATGTATGTATATATGTACACCACATGTGTGTTTAGTGCCTAAGGAGGTCAGAAGAAGGCACTGAACTCCCTGGAAGTGGAATTATGGATGGTTATGAACCACTGTGTGGGTGCTGGAAACTGAATCCAGATCCTCTGCAAGAGCAGCAAGCACTCTTAACATCCTGGGCTATCTCTCCAGTCCTTTAATAATCTTTTAGTCAAATTTTCTGGGACAAATTCTCAGAAAGGTGGAATATACGAATCCATATCCATGCATAAAAATCATTCCCAACGGTTCGTTTCAAGATCTCAATGAGGGTGGATAATGGGTTCTCATGACCGCACCTGAATTGCAGGGTGCTGATGTGAAACCATGGTTCATGGAGGATTTTTTTAAAGAAATTTCCCCTAAGCAGCCTCAGATTGAAGCCCTACTACAATACCTAGAGCTGTTCACAAAGGATAGAAAAACGTGTAGGTAAAAAGATGCCATCACGCAAGCGGAGCAAAATCTGTCTTTGCTCTGATGGAGTGTCAGCTCTCGCTGCACCCCTTACAGCACTCGGGATAGTTGGCTTTACTCCTCCATTTTCTCTCTGCACATGTCCCAGGTTCTTCTTACATCCAGAAGCCTTCCTGCTTTCTCGAACACACCAGCCCCTCCGTTCTGTAAGCCAGGCGACTCACTTTAGCTCTTGATCTCAGTCTCTCTGCGAACCTCTTCCTGTCCCATCCCCAGATCTCAGCAGATGACACCCCTTGCTTTCCCTCTGCCTCAAGGGTCTCTCCTCTGAGTACTCTCTCCCCGAGAGTGTCACCTATATTCTTACACCCCGATCACCATGACAATTACAAGTATCAAGACCTCTATTCCATTCATTTGACCTCTGACTTCCTACGCTGGCTCACTACCTTTTCCCTACCATGACACATAGTCTGTGACTATGTCACCTGTTCACTGTCTTCCACCCAATCAGTGTCATCCGTCGTCCCTTGTCTTACACAGTTGAAATGCTTATACTTTTTTTTTTGGTTCTTTCAAAACAGGGTCTTTCTATGTAGCTCTGTTCTGGTACCCAATATGTAGACCAGGCTGGCCTCAAACTCACAAAAATCCTCCTACCTCTGCTTCAAGTGCTAGGATGAAAAGTGTGAACACCTACTAAAAATGTTTATATTTTTATACTTGTCAAAATCCACACCCCAGTTAAATGAAGTCTTCTTGCTAGTTTCCTCTTGAACTCACCAGACTGACTCCTCCTAGACCTGCAAATTAAACTCTGCTTCGTTACTCCTTTTACAGGAAAACAACAACAAAAACACAAAGCAAAACCCTTGGCACTCTCAAAATTGATACATTAATTTTAAAGTTGTGCTTATTTTAATTGTATGTATTTAATTGTATGTATAATAAATGTAAAATGTATTTAATTGCTTTCTCTTTGTGTATATCTGTTCACCATGTGCATGCTTGAGACCTGTGGAGGCCAGAAGAGGACATCAGAACTCCTGAGATTGGAGTTATAGATAGTTATGAACCACCATGCCGGTGCACACTGGGAATTAAATCTGGGTCCTCTGGTAGAGCAGCCAGTGCTCTTAACTGCTGAGTCATCTCTTTAACCCCAAAGATACATTTTTCATGAGTAATATTAAATAATGCCTCAAAGTTGCTTTGACATAATCTAGCAGGCAGAAAGCGGGTGCGAAAATAAATGCACAGGATTAGTCACAGGCTAAATTTGCTTGAATCTGAGTGATGAGTAAATGCATTTCATTTCACTTACTTGCTAAATTCGTATAAACTTGAAATAGTTATTTTAAATAGTCTATAATTACTGTATCAGCTTTCCCTTTTCATTTCTAAACCGTCTCTGATTAGACTTTTGTCTTCAACACTGATGGAAGTGTTCATTATAGCCATAATGACTTCTTAACCCTAAATTCAGTGACAAATTCATCATCTACATCTTTTCTTATCACCAACACTGAAACTCCAGTGTTGCACTTTGATGCCCCCCACCAAGTTTTTCTTCTAGAGGATTCTAAGGTACACACTACAGTCTCATGCTTCTACCCCGCCTGTCGTTCCTTCCTTTGCTCAACAGTCCTCCCCCCTTGATCAGCCCCAGATCTTGCTCTCCTCTCTGCAATTCATTCCTTGGTGATATCCTTCAATCTGCTGCCACATTACAGCAGCAAATGCCTTCCTTATGTGAACTGTGCAGATTTCTGTTTCCAGCCCATGGTCCAGAATTCAAGGCTTGCATATCTGCTGACTACTTGACATTTCCGTGTGGATATTAATAGAGCATCTGTCTTAGTCAGTGTTCTATTGTTGTGAAGAGACAGCATGACAATGGCAACTCTTATAAAAGAAAGCATTTAATTGGGACTGGATTACAGTTCAGAGATTTAGTTCATTGTCATCATGGCACACAGGCATACATGGTGCTAGAGAAGTAGCTGAAGAGATGCAAGATGAACATATAAAAGTCATTTTTTTGTCACTAAATGAGCAATGAAGACTGACAGCAAAATCAAAATTACTTATAGTTACTTAGATGCAACAAAGTCTAGTTATAAATCTAGTAAAAATGTACATGTAGACTTTTACAATAACTATTAAACAACACCAAGCAAAGAAGATGGAAAGAACTGGAGAGAAGAACCATGTTCGTAAATGGAAAGACTTAGTATATTAAGATACCAAGATAGCAATAGATAAGGTTGTTCTATGGACATAAGGTTATATGGACATTAAAGGAAACGAAACCAAAACAAAATATTGAGCTGGGCAGGGGAGCCACACACTTTTAGTATCAGCACTTGGGAGGCAGAGGCAGGCAGATCTCTGTGAGTTCGAGGTCAGTTGGTCTACAGAGTGAGTTCCAGGACAGCCAGGATTGTAACAGAGAAAAACTGTGTTTTTAACCTCCACACCTCCTCCCCCTCAAAATCAATCTTGATAGAATTGAAGAGATGGCTCAGTGATTAAGAGCACTTGTTGCTCTTGCTAAGGACCTGGGTTTGATTTCCAGCACCCATATGGTGGCTCACAACCACCTGTAATTCCAGTTCTAGGAAGCCTGATGCTCTCTGACCTCTGTAGGCACAAGACAAACAGATGGTACACATACATAATGCAGGCAAAGCACTAAATACACATAAAATAAAATAATCAAATCTTAAAAATTGAAAAATAAAAGTTAAGTGGCATGGCTTTGTCTACCTAATACCACTTTGCTACTAAAGGGCAGATGGTGGTGGTGTAAGAGAGACTGACACATACGTGAATGGAAGAGGACAGCAAGCCCAGAAATAGACCTACATGGAAATAGTCTCAATTTAATCTAAAACAAAAGCACAAAATTTTAAGGAGGCAAGATAGTTTTTCAGCAAAAGGTGTCTATCCATAGACAGAAAAAAAATTGAGCATGGACTCAAGTCTTATACTTTATATATTAATTCAGTCCAAGTGAATCATGTTTTTAAGGATAAAGTGAAAAACTGTATCCCAGTTAGAGTTCCTATTGTTGTGAAAAGACACCATGACCACAGCAGCTCTTATAAAGGAAAACATCTAACTGAGGGGGCAGTTTACAGTTTCAGAGGTTTAGTCCATTATCATCACAGCAGGGAGCATGGTGTCATGCAGGCAGACATGGTGCTGGAGATGTTGCTGAGAATTCTGTATCTTGTATAAGCAACGGGACGTGAACTGTCTCATTGGGCTTGGTTTGAGCACATATGAGACCACAAAGCCTGCCTCCACAGTGACACACTTCCTTCAACCAAACCACTCCTACTCTAACAAGGCCACACCTCCTCATAGTACCACTCCCTTTGGGGGCCATTTTCTTTCAAACCACTGCAAACTGGCAACCGGATAATGTATGTTATATTGATAAATTGTTATATGTTGTTTGAGAAACTGGCAATGGAGACAGGGTTACCATCTCTGCTCCTGATTCCGGACCTAAGTATGCTTGTTTCAAAGTGTTCCCCTAGACTGCTTAGCTGGGAATGGGATCCCTCTCTTGTACTGTGATAAGGACGGAGGAACATAACAAACATAAAAAACATCATGTCAATAGCACAAATTTAAAGAAAGAGTTTTCTATTGCATGACAACAAGGCTAAGGAGATTATAAAGAGATGTCCTACTTGCTCTTTCTATAACCAAACACYGYTRCCTGCAGGGASTAACCCAAAGGGTACTCAAAGGAATGAAATCTGGCAGATGGATGTGTTCCACTTTGCAGAATTTGGAAAACTAAAATATGTACACCACACAATTGACACTTATTCAGGTTTTCAGTGGGCAACTGCTTTAAGTTCAGAAAAGACTGATTCATTGATTAGAAGTTCTGGCCATCATGGGTATACCTGTACAAATAAAGACAGATAATGG
>LOJH01050757.1:0-12622 GCA_001685095.1 Ellobius talpinus
GGAAATGGGAGGAGGGGAGGAGGTGGAAATTTTTAATAAAAAATAAAAAAAAGAAAAGAAAGTCAGAAAATAAATAACATTTTTCTCATGCTAAAAAAAAAGGCAGGCACGGCACCTTCACATTCTGTTTAGCTAATGTTACTTCCAATTCCAGGGCTTTTACTCCGGTAGTTTGATTTTCCTCGATTTATTACTGTTTTTATTTTTCCATATCAAGTTTCTATTAAATTATAAATGAAAGTGTATGCTGATGGCAGGATTCTAAACGTGTTCCCTTGAATAATAGAAGGGTTTATTTCTTTTAAACACTAAATGACATACTTTGTACTAGTCAAATGTTTTCCAACAATGTAACAAAACATAAATCATCCAGTAGAGCCCACACCCTGGAATATAACGAGGTCCACACTCATATTAACTCATGGAAAATTCTTTCCTGCACTGTTTGAGAGAATGCTCCATCCTCTACTGTTGTTTCTTCTTTGATAACTAACCATCCTTCTGGGACTTCCAAAATCCCTGGCCTTTTACGAGTTTGTTCATTGCTAGGGCGCTGTTCCTAGACCTACTCTGGCACCACGCCAACTGCTGTGATAATCAGCATTGAGATTTATCCCTGTGTAGAAGTGGTATACACACGAGGATTCACAGAACTCAGTGCTGGAAACCACTGCGGACACTCTCTTTGTAATGGCTGACAAACTTTCTGTTCCATGATAAGTGCTAATGCCAGTCTTACCGTCTGTGCCAAGTTCATTAGATTTCATGATCTGATGTTTGTAGTAATCATTGCTATTCAGTTTATCAAGGACAGATGAGTTAATCTCCCAAACACAAATAAAGAAAAATCACATATAAGTTTTACGACGTTCCACCTTCATGGAAATGAAGGGATTCCCTTCTATACGTGATTTGACATGTTACTGTAATAGGATATGTTATTCTACTGGCTGATGGATAAGGAAAGGTACAAAGGATGCCAAAAAATTCAACGGCAAACAATAGGCAACTAAATGAAGTGAGCAGGAAAAGAATATGCAGAAGTGAGGTGAGAGGAAGCAGGAATCAAAAGCAAACCTTAAGGAAGAACACAGAAACAACTGAAAAAACCTGTAGTTTACCAAAGAGTGAGAAGAAAAGATTGCAGAATACTCCCCTTAAGTGGGGAGAAGAAAGACAGATGGCACAGAGATGTCAGAAAGGTGTGAAATAAGCCAGTTATCAGCACAGGTAATTATAGATGCATAAAGATCCATTCTTGGATGAATTTGGGGCCTTCACCAGCTTCAAGGTGGATGATCTGAAAAGTTCAGAGTCTGAACTACAAAGACAGGCTTGGAGATGGCTCAGTTGGCAAAGGGCTTTCAGACCCAGACTTGGCATAAGAGGTCAGGTACACCATGCTCCTTTGTCATTCCAGTGATGGTGAGATGGGAGGAGAGACACTCACACGCTGGGACTTACTGGCCAGAAAGCCTAGACCACATGGGGCAGCTCCATGCTCATGAGAGATCCCATCTCAAACCAAATGTCACAAGGTGCTTGCTTGAGTAATGACACTCAACATTGTCTTCTGACTTCCACACACATGCACCCACCCACACAACACCTATACATACACACACAGGTGGAGTTCCAAAACTAAGATGCTTCAAAGCTTTCATTCTCTTGGTAGAGGCTGGGATCACCCAAAGTCCTTTAGGGTTCACCTAGAATTTTCTCAGGAAAATCTTCCCAGAATCCCAAACCTTTTCTCTTGAAATCTCTCCTTTCTCTTCCTTTACAGTAAGCACCACTGCTTCAAATCTGTTATCCTGTCATGGGACTCCTCCCTCGGCAGAACACAAGCTGTAGAAATTCTGATAAAGAAACTTTACAGTTATGAAACAAAGCCTACCACAGAGCTTAGGGGACAGCAGGCAATCAGAAACAAGGTTTGGGTGAAAATTAAGTGAGTGAGTGAATATGCCAGGCAGCTGAGGTGAGCTGTCTGGAGCTGAAGAGCAGAGATAGAAAAGGGCCAAGTACTATGAGAAAGAAGTGGTGTGGGAATACTTTGGGAAATAATAAGGAAGAGATAGAGAGATAGAAAGAGATGGGGAGAAAGAAAGGAAAAAGAGAGAGAGAGAAAGCTGGAAAATTGAGCTGTGGGGACATTAAACAGCAAAATTAGAATGTGAAACTCGTGTGACTATGTGAAATGAAGGAGATAAACAGAAATTACATGTGAAATATCATTAGATACAAAAAGACATCTAATAAAACATGTTACAACACTTAATGTTTTAATCTGAAAATATCAAATGTCAGCTGTAAACATTGAAATTAAAAATAGTGAAATCATCAAATCATACATTTTGGGCTTTTCTCCAGAATAGAATAAAATCTTTTTTTATTCACTCAAACTTCTAATGAAATGATCACACCTCTCATTTATTGAGCCTATAGTAGTATATATGCCAGCTATACTCTTATTTTTACATGTTTTTTCTAATCCTCATATTATCATATATGCAAATTACTATGAGTTCTAGCTCACTTGAACATTTCCGTCATACCCTTTAACCACCTTTGTTATAGTTTGGATATGAAGTGCTCCCCTTAAAAAATACACAAAGAAAACAAGAAAACTACTTCAAGTATTGGGAACTTAGTCCCCAGCTTCTATTATTTTGGGAGCCTTTGGGAACCTTAGAAGTCAGAGTCTAGCAGGGAGACAAGTGGAGTGTGTCTTTGGAGGTGCCTTTCTCAACCTCCCCATGCCTCTGTCTCTGCTTCCTGTACTCCTGAGGTGACAGTAGTCTCTGCCACACACTCCTGCCACCATGATGGTCTGCACCATCCCAAGCCCAGGGTCAGTGAAGCCAAAGACTAAGGGTTGGATCCTCTGAAGCTGTGTACCAAAACAAATCTTTGCAACCTTGTTAAGGTCAGAAATTGTTTTCACAGTGACATAAACTCTGAAAAATAGAACTGAGTCTCCACTGTGTGTCCTGCTCTCTGCTGCCCTGAGTCTTCACTCTATGTCCTGTTCCCTGCTGCTCCGAGACTGTTGTTGGTAAAGGTTGCTGGCACCTTCCATGTTGTCAGTTTTTCACAGTGCTGCCTGTCTATAGACCAAAATGGATCTGTAGGCCCAACTGAAAGTGCACTGATGACATACTGTCACCATGGGGACACACCTGGGATGTCTCTTTGTGGAGCAATTCCAAAGAGAAGAGGACCAGCGTGTGCCCACTCTGCAGACCAGCTGCATCCATGGGGGAAGAGTGGTTGCCAAAAGCATCATCTTTGGCCAGAAATGAACACATTTGTCAGTTGTTTCACAGTCTCTCCCTTCAATACATCCAATAGGGTTTTCTGTGTCACACATTCCAAACAGCCAGCAAGGAAGGGAAGTTGCAGATGCGTCATTACCAGATGGAGGTGTGCATTTCCAGTGGACTGTTCCCAATGGCAGTGTTTTGCTGCTGGAGCAGAGGTGTGTGGTAGGTTCTGAGCTCACTGTCCACATTCATAAGATGGAGATAGAACACATGCTGGAGATTGTAGCGGAGAAAGCTCTTGACGTTTGTCGAAGACCCCTTGTAGTGCTGGGGACAATGTCAGTGTGCAATACGTGAGAATTGACCACTTCAATGGAGAAAAGGGTATTCAGTGGTGGGGGGCAAATTTCCCTATACAACTTGTGAAAAGATGAAGCATGCTGAATAACAGGTCAGTCAGAGCTTGCCTGGAACTGCTCGCCTTTATGCTTTCTTTTTCTTCCCTATTTGCCCAGTTCTACTCTCCATCTTCTCTGGAGTTGGTGTTATTTTCTTTATGTGTTCTTCTTCCCACATTCACTCCACCCAGTAACACATGGATGGAATGCCACAGGTCCTAGCGCTCCGTCTCAGTCACTTACACATGTTCACTCGGAGACACAGATAATCTCTCCGAGGTCAGAAAGACTACCCGGCTGGCATGGTTCAGTGTCTTATCTGAGATCCTTCCTGCATTGCTGTCTGCCCCCTTCCATTTCTCTGCACACATGTAAAGGAAATACCAAACTTCAAGCACATCAAAAGAGGGGTACCACCCACGTGCCTTTCTTCAACACCCTGTTTGGTTCCCACTCAAAAAGAACCCCAGCATCCTTTCCATGTGGAGTGGTCCTGGAAACAGACCTCCTCCTAAATCTCTGGAACTTTGTATGAGAACCCAGAGGCAGGGAGCTTTGTTAATTCAGTGAGGCCCTCGTGGAACAGCAATTGTTGCTTTGCTGTTCAGATTTGCGGGAGGTTTTGGACAAAGTCTTGCCCATCGTGTGTAAACGAGTGTATCCTTTGTAGAAGGGGCATTCAGCAAGTTCCTGAAGCTACGTCCTTTTCACGACTACATGAGAGATGGAATCTGTTAGTTTCCATGAGGGGGAATGTGGATGCTGTTTATGTGCTGCCTCCCATCTTTGTGTTTCTGAAAGAACAATGTGAAGTAGAAATATATCTGCATAATTCAGGTACCATTAGGAAGTAATAAATGATATAGGAATATATACATTTACTCTAGATGAGACAGTGACTAATTAGTATATTGATTAATGACTTTTCCTCTTTTTGAATAATTATATAAAAACATTACTACTTGCTCTTTTCTAATTTTTTTCTATTTTGGGGCCCTTTCTTTTTTTACCCCTAGAAAATCTGTTTATTTTTTTGTTTATTTTGTTGTTTTTGGTTTTGTTTGTTTGAGATAGGGTTTCTCTGTGTAGCTTTGGAGCTTATCTTGGAACTTGCTCTGTAGACCAGGCTGGCCTTGAACTCACAGAGATCCACCTACCTCTGCCTCCCGAGTGCTGAGATTAAAAGAGTATGTGTCACCATTGCCCAGTGAAAATCTGTATTTTTTTCTGTTAAGGAAGAGATAAAATACCATGCACACAAAAACAGAAAATAAAGAAATAGGAATAACTTTTAAATTTTAGATTTCAGCCTTAGAAGTCAATGGAGAAGACACATGCGCATAGCTAGCACCATGGAAAACTGCTTGAGTGGGACTAGCACTTAACTTATTACTCTGTAGAGTGGGCAAGATCCCTTGGGAGAAAGGGAGTAGGGATGGTAAGACAGGCTCTGAGGAGGAGGACTCAGGGCTCTTCAGAATGGTGGAAGGGCTTCTGTGGTGGTTCGAATAAAATTGGCCCCCATAAGCTCATAGGGGGTGGCACTATTAAAAGTGTTGCTTTATTGGAGTAGGTTTGGAGGAAATGTGTCAGTGTGGTGGCAGGCTTTCAGGTCTCCTATGCTCAAGCTAACTGTGTTCAGTCAACTTCCTGTTGTCTTTGGATCAAGTTGTAGAATACTCAGCTCCTTCTCCAGTACCATGTCTGCCTACACACCACTATGATAAAAATGTACTAAAGGTCTGAACTGTAAGCCACCCCATTTAAATATTATCCTTTATAAGAGTTGCTGAGGTTACAGTGTCTCTTCATAGCAATAGAAAACCTAACTAAGACAGCTGCTCAATCAGGAGCAGGGTTTATACCCAGCCATCCACTTTTCACCTGAGCCACCAAAACCTAATATCAATGCCCCACAATAAAAGGTGACCTTGTCAGCAGCCCTCAAAGCTGCTCAGCTGCCAGTCATATTAGCATCATTTATGGGCTCCTCTGAGGAGTCACCTTAGTTAACATAGATAAAAAAGAGTCTGTTACAACTATAAAACACGAGAAGATGGTTAACAGGACTATGTAAAGATCTGATTGCAATCTATCTACAACATATTGTGGAATTAAATATATCACCTATATATGTAGAGATGTATAAGGAGATATATACAATTGAATTAGAAAAAAAGGCCTTATGTTTACAGAAGTGTCCACAATTTCATCATATAACTCACAGTACCACCATCGAATGAATGGGGAGATTGGGGAGCATGAAGCAATCTCAAAATTCAGTCACTCTTCACTTGCCAGCTTTCTTTCCTTCCCTCACATTCACAGTCCTCACCCACAGGAGGGAGAGAGAACTGTCCAGAGTCCCCAGATGAGTTCCTCTACTGACTTCCTCCTTCTGAGCACGCACAAATGCTCATGGCCTATTCCAAGTGTAAGACTAAGGGCCCCGAGGAACAGGCATAAGGTAGGATTGGGATTCAGTTCTTTCTCCTGTCTATGGAAAAACTGATTTATTAATCCATCTCTGCCGAAGATTAGTTAATCTTAGGTCTAAAACTGATAAAGTACCTGTACCTTCTACATCAAGTAAGTCAATATAAGTGAACACAGCGAGGACTTCCGCACATAGTGCCATTCAACACCAAGACTTGCCCTCCCAGCAGGTTCTCCAGCATGATTCTATCCTGTCTTCATTCATGTTCAACCTGCCTGTATGTGGGTGGCCAGTGAATCTATCACAGCTTACAGGTAAAAGATGAATGGAGATGGAAGAATTCCACTTCTTAGAAATCTGAACTAGAAGGAATAATGCACTTCTTCAGTGAAAGCAGAATGTAAACAAAGAGGGCAAAGTGGGGATGCCAAACTGCATCCACAGAGGAACATTAGGTACACGCATGGAACAATGTCATTGCAAAGTTTCTATGTATCTCAATTTCTAGTTAATGACAATAAGACACACAGATCTAGTCTTCTATAGATAGCAACTAAAAGTATTGAAGAAAACCACAACCCTTGAGTATATGGACTGACTGAGAGGTGGTGAATGACTACAGGCTGTCAGCAGAAATGGAAAGCACAGGAGAAGGGTAGATACTTAGGAGGACTTGTATTGCCCAGACAACTGAACATCACCTTTGAGTTTGGAACCCTGGTCCTAGAAAGACAAGCTGGACCATGTTACTCAGACAGGGACCATCCCTTAGGTCGGGGACTATGAAAGACAGACTTGTTCTGTCTGTCAAAACCCAGGGAACTGCTGGGAAGCTTTCTTGTTGTGAACAGAGAAGGGCCACAAAAAATATTTTCAAGGATTTATTGCTACACGATAACCTTGTAGGGACATTCTAGACTAAAGTCTAGACTAAAGTAGTAACACCTGGTGATTCCCTCCAGAACCTCCCTAACCCCAAGTCATTAGGCTTAAAACTGTTTTATTGTTTTGCTTTGGTGATATAGCAAATACAACATGAAAACTTACCATTTTTAACAAGTGCCATTCCCAAGGAATCATATGAGCAAGTACCAATTATAAAGTGAAAATATGAAAGTTTACAAAGTGAGTTGGCTGAAAAAAGATATAGAAATGATAATACAGTAAGTTGTGAATATAAAACGGCTTTTTTTAATGAAAATGCCTAAAGTCAGAGACATAACAACTAGCTATATCAGGTCCCTGGTATGTTAGGGGATGTGCAAGAGAATATTTAATGTCTTACATAAATGATGTATTATTTTTAATTCCCTGAGACTCTATATATGTGGTCTTTTCCAAAATATTATTACTACTGAATTGAATGTTTTTTATTATGACTTCCTTAAATTTTTAACAGTGTTCCTATGTGAAGACAGTGCCTACTTTACAGTTTCCAACTTCCAAAATTCAGTTCTAGGATGCAATGTGGGCAGAACAGACACTGTTGTATGTTCCATCCTGTCAACTCTAAGACCTAGGGGAGGAGTTGGGTCTATCTGTCACTACCCAGGGCCCGGAGCAACTGTGAAATATTACAATGTTGGACTTCAGGTAACTGTTAAAGATGACTTTCACTTATAAATGTAAATATGTTTATGAAAACAGGTAAATAAAGTTTGACAGACAATGATGATTTCAGATGTTTTTAAATGATGATAAATGCCTGGAGATGGCTAATATTTAGGAACCCTTCTAAAACATGATCCCTAACCTTGTCCTGTCAATTATATATTAAGGATCGAATCACATGAAGAAGAAGCTTCAGCCAGCATTAGACTTTGGTTCAGACTCCTGGGTATCATATTGTTGCTGTCAACAGAGATTTTACCTGCTGTCTATCCAACCACGGTGGGAACCGAGGTAAGATGTCTCTGTCAGAAGTGCTTGCTGCCCAGACGATCCACGTTTGATCCCTGGAACTCATGGTGAAGGAAGTGAACTGACTCTTGAGAGTCCTTTGCCCTCTACTTGTATGGTGTCTTGAGCTCTCACCTGCACTCACACACATATCATAAGCGTGCATATAATAATAACAAATTAAAGAAACACTTAAAAGGTATGTCACCCAAAACACACCATTTTCTATCCTCACATTAGTTTATAGAGATTTTCTACACCATATGTCAAAGGTTTGGGCAAGACTGATATCATCTGACCCGTCCCTTAAGGAAAGTAATATCAATTAGTTGACCTCATCTGATCAAACTGTACAAAAATTTACACCTAAGACTTGAGTTGCATAGCACAGAAAATCAACCAGAGGATTTGTGAGTGCGTCCTGTCATCCTGTGGAACTGTGCAGCTAGAGTCCACACCACATCCTCTCTACAGGAAAGGCTCCTGGGGTTCTAAGTAGAACCCCTACACACATCCACACCAGTACAAGCCTAAGCTTAGACATAAAATGCAATAATCTCAGTAGATTGGTGAGATATGGAATTCCTTGAACTAGGTAAAATATCCTTTGTTTTCCTCGGTACCACTCACTAAGTTTTCATAAATGTAAATAAAAAGGGAGGAAAGAATGGAATTTCATTTGCATTCTGTTATACTGATTAATCCACTTCGTGCTTTCATCTGAGAATGTTGTCCTGTGGTCAATTGAATGTGACTGAAAAGTTACAGATTACCATATATTATATTACCTTAAGAGAAACTTGAAATGTTCATTCCCAAGAATTTTATTTTATATTCTGAAATATTAGATAAGTACAGTCTATTATGAAATTCTCTTTTAAAGGGGCTCCACAAGCACAAACAGATGGATTCATTGCATTAAAAACTGACATGTTAAGTCTAAAGTTAAAGAAGCTAAACTTATGCAAATAGAAAAATTTATCATTTAATACTCAATTGAATCTAAATGAATTCTTCTTTACTGTCATCAGGTTTCAAAACATTTCAGACATGGGATAAGAGGCAATTTATCTAGCATCATAGAAATCTGAGAAAATAATTTTTCTTCCCTCTTAGATTTTTGAGAAGAATCAACTGCTATTTATGGAATAATATATTTTTAAAAAGATCCTTTAGAATAGAGACCTTTTTTTGGAGAACAGGTCAATAGACGGAAAACACAGAACATTCGTTTCTCCAGATCAGCATTTTCTTTTTGCAGCCCTTGTTGGCCTTATCTCATTGCTGGGAAAATAGCAATTACAAAGGAACAGGGGGCTCACTTTACTCCGGAGCACTTTCACGGGCAGAGTCACCAATTAAAAGTATTGCCAGATTTCAAACGATATCATAAAAGACAAGTCTTTTTTTTCTTTCTCATTTTTATAAATCAAAAGGAAAGGAGCATAACTATCTATTAAAACCTGTAAATGGATTAAATTTTCCTGCCTGTTACTCACTTATTTTTTTCTAAACGTATACTCTTGGAGACCCAGGCAAAGTATGTAAAGTAATGTTGGTGAAAAGGTCAGGGGTCAGAACCAATTCGCCTCAGCATCTGCCCCCTCCCAAACCAGGAGCTGGAAAACTCAGAGCATGTCTTTGGGTCCTTCAGGACCTCCACTTCCTCGTCAGCAGCATGAGACGTTAATTATTGTTTTCGCGGAGCCTCCGGAAATAAGAAGATTAAGTAAAGGAACCATTCAGACGGCCGCTGCAAGTGTTTAATACATAAGAATAAGATATAACTGCTCAAACCCAGGCAAGGACAACTTGATGGTGGATGGGTAGATTTCCACTTGGAAGTAATTTTCAAGAGTGTTGTTGATTTCTATTCTGTTTTTGGATCCTCCTCCTCTCTGAGCTGTGCTTATTGGTAACCATAGGACAGGCCTAGAATTTACCTTATCTATATAACTTTTCAAGTCAAGTAGTCAAGTTCTTTCTGTCATATCAGGAGGCAGATGGGAGACAAAAAAGCTAGGGCATCTATGGCGGCATAGGCGAAGATTGAAAGGGCTTTTTTGGGGGGTCCTTTTAGTTGAAAGACTAGTCTTTTTGCACTGCCATACACTGGCCCAACTCTCCTCTGCTCAGATCCAAAAAGCAGCAATTAATTCATTAGAAAACAACAGCAGCAGCTTAGCTGTGGCCTGGGAAAATGGAGCCGTTCAGAAGCCAAGTCGAGAATTTCAAGTCTTACAGAAAGCCAATTAAAGTAAGATGGGGAGAATTATTTAAACACACTTGTCAATAACTCTGCTATTTGCATATGCAAATCTGAAAATTCTCTTCTGAGTATGCCAGATATGAAGACTTCTTTTTATTTGTAATAACGGCAGTAATTATGATGGATACATTTTTTTTATTTTTGGTATGGCAGGTACTCTGCTAAACCCTGCATATGGATTAAGTCACTTTATTCATAAGGCTCCTTGCAGAAGTAACCATTCTACCTTCTGACACGGGAGTTTGAGCTACGCATCCGATGGCTGGGCTTGAGATTTGCAAACAGATGCTTCCGGCTTGGGAGCCTATGCTCTTATCCCGATTTTAGAGTTGCTAATTTTTATAAAAATCATTCCTTTGGTCTGCTTTCCTGTGGTAGTCTTTCTAACCTTCCCCAGACAAGAGAGAATTCCGTTGTCTTCCTGCGAGATATCTCCATTTGAGAGGAATTTCTCGGGACATCTTTGCCCCACCTGGAGCCCAAATGAGAGAAATGGGCTTATTGTTATTTTAATTTCTTTCTTCAGATGTCAGCTTCATCTTTGGACATTAAAGAGAATGAACTTTTTGAAAGAGTTTCCAAGGACTTCCGATCTTTTCCTACTAGCTGAAACTTTCAAGTCCTAAGATTTGAATTGTATGTCAAGTTCTCAAATCAGATGTAAAAGCTATGAAAGACTTAAACAGCTTTCAAGATGAAGTTGTGAAGCTAGATAGATTTGAAAGTGAAATGACATGCATTCGATTTCAATGTTAGGATTCGAGTGATTTCAACTGAGCTGAGGTGGTTAGTCACAGGGTTTGTGTGTGGAAAACAGATGAAAATATTGAGTCCATTTTAATAGTGTGAACATACGGGCTAGATGGAAATTTTAATGGTGGCATCTTTCTCCTGGTTTCCTTCCTCGTTATTATGTTTTAAGCAACAGCTCTGCCCTGCCAAACCATCCTTCTACACTGAATTTAGAATCTTATGGGCACATGCTTTCGGCAGAAAGATCCCCTTACCATAATATTAGTAATTTCAGGCAGCTTATTTGAATGCCAGTGGAAATTTAGGGTGTTCTAACATTATATTGATTTCCAAAAGTAGAAATATGCTTCTAATATAACCGCTTGTAAATATTATCGCCGTCCTCTCTCGGGCTGTATTTAGTTTTGAAAAATGAAAATCATCGTTTTATTTTAGCCAGAATAAGTACAGAAATCTTTAATTTAAAAGGCATTGGTTAAATCTTGCATAATTGCTTCCGAATTGAAATTAACACTGCATTTTTCCTTATGAACTCATTTATTCAAATAGATGGCTAGAGTAAGCCTCCAGTGAAAGACTTTGGAACTTAACATGTGTCCCCTTCCTTATCTAGGATGCTTCAGGGAATGGACGCAGGGGATACGAATAGGTCCTTTGTGGACCTGACTCGGCTCAGAAGAAAAGTGTTGAGTGGAAAACTGGAGACAAGTCATTCATGAGCCTATGGTAGAGAATGGGGAAGTAAAAGCAGGAAATATTTTTCATTGAGGAAAAGGATGGAGATTCATATACTGTGTCTTTTTATAGCTATCGGAAAGCCAGACTAGAGAGAGCCTCAACATTAATCACAAAACAGGCTTAGAAGTAAATATAAGCGGGGAGGCAGCCAGCTGTGTCTTTCAAACTTTTATTTTGCAGTGAAATAAGGCACCTTACTAAGCTAATGAATTCATTTTTTTTAGAAATCTTTTTGTCCCTAATAAAGCCAAGCTTTGTCACAGTAAGTAAGGTAGAAAAACGTACAGGAAGAAATAAAATGGAGCCCACTCATTTCCTTGCTTTAAAAGAAAACCACCACTAAGAATTTCCCACAGTCAGGGCCTGGGTGTAAGTCTGTGCCTACAGTTTATAGATAATGCCCACAGCAGCAGAAAGCCTTGGGACATTTCGTGAGCTCATTTCTGCATGGATGTTGAGAATAATCTTCCAAGATCATTTTTCTTTAAAAATCCTAATATCTGTACGCAGTGCTTAATGTCCATATATAGTGATATTATGGAGACCTCAAATTTTGGACTTAATTCCTGACTACTTTGTCCTATGGCAGCAAAGTGACTGGGATATTGAAGTGACAACCTTAGAGGCTAAGAACTTTGGATCTGCAGTTGTCCAATGTAATGATCGGTGGACTCAGAACTATGTCTACCCGTGTACTCGATTTTGACAGAATAAAAAGAATGGTAGTGATATCATATATGAGGGAAACTAGAGGGGAATATGGCATGTACATTTCTGTATTTTCCTATCTATATTTTCATCTACTGGGTTGTAACATGAGGGGGCCTGCTTGTTGGGGTTTCTGTCCTGCCCAGTACCCCAC
>LOJH01050759.1:0-12622 GCA_001685095.1 Ellobius talpinus
GTGGGAGCCGGGCAGGACGAAAAGCAGGCCTGCGCCCCCCATATCACTACAATTACCCATTAATTATTGGACTTGGTCCTAATCCTTCAAAACGTGTAACCTAATGTCACTTAGCTAATTTAATTTTAGCAGTGACAATCCCATTATTTTATGATTCTATGAAATTCCATTTTCTTGGTTTTACTACAAATTACATTTGAGTCTATTCTCCTCCCCCATATCCATTTCTTAATATAATCTTCATTATTATTTTATTGTGCCTTACTGAACTATTCCACTCAGTTGACATGAGGACACACAGTTTGGAAACCAGCATATAAGATTTTCACATAAACAGAATTTACGCTTAAGTGTCATAAAATGTAAAGTTTGGGGCCATAAAGGTGTTGATGCTGATTTGACTGTGTCCTACTACATACACAAATGAAAACACCACATGGCACATGTGATGGTTAATTTTCATTGTCCGCTTGACTGTGTTTGAGGTCACTCAAGAGACAACACACTTCTGGTCACATTTGTGAGTTTGTTTCCACTCATGGAAATATTTAACTAAGGAAAGAATTAACTGAAGAAGGAAAGCCCACTCTGAATGTGGATGATACTCTCTTATGTACTGAAATCCCAGATTGCAAAGGAAAGAACAAAAGGAGGAAGTCAGCAGGGTACATCATTGATCTCTTTGCTTCCTGACTGTGGCCAACTCTGTCCTGCCACCACAGCTTGAAGATGTGGCATCTAGAGGACTCCAGCTTCTTCCTTTTGTGTATAAATACAACCTGCTCAACCCATACAATGTTACTTGTATATGTGTAATTTCAGGGCTGACCACTGGCATTGAATATTCAATGAGGGGGGCGGCTTTTCTTTGGTGAAGACTAGTTTTTAAATCTCACTACACTGTAGTTCTTTATTTAGGGCTGAGGCCCTGTGAGCTTTTTTATCCTTCAATGTTAGCATGCCTATCACCATTCAGGTCTTATTAGCAGCCATGTTAATGAGACTTCACAGGTATAATTTCTCTGACATTTATAGAAGACTCAATTTCACAGCAAACTTCCTGTTCCTCTGGCTCTTACCATCTTCCTGCTCCCTCTTCCACCAGATCTGCAAACATTAGATGCAAGAGTTGTGTTATTGATGTATCATTTGGGATTGGGATCCACATGATCTCTTATTCCTCGATATTTTGATATGTTGTAATTTTTCATAGTGATCTCTGTACTGAAGAGAAATGTTTTTGGTTTTTGGTTTTTTGATAAGAGGTAAAGACTGTACTTACTGTGTATATAAAAATAAATACTTAGATTGTAAAATCTGGTTTAGTAAAGTGGTGGTTGTGGGCTTTCCTCCAAGATCTAAAACTTCACTTGCTCCTGATAGTTGGCTAAGTTTCCTGGAATAGGCATGATTTCACTTTTGCTGTGTGCCTTAAGTTTTAAAATTCATATGAATCCACAAAGATCACAGATAAATGAAGCAACTCTGAGCAAAAAAAGCAATGCTTCAGGGGGTTATTAATCCAAATCTTAAGATATAGTACACAGCAATAGTAATTTAAACAGTATAATGCTGGTACAAAGACAGACATGTAGACCAAAATCAGAAACCCACATATGAGTATATATAACTTCAACTATTTAATACTTGACAAAAATTCCAAAAGCATAAGCTGAAGAAAATAAAACATCTGTAACATATGATACTTTGAAAACTGGTCGTCCATATCAAATTAGTTCTGTAACTATCACCTGAAAAAAAAACTAAATAAGTCAAAATAGAGCAAGGTCTAAACCCAAAATCCAAAACATTAAACCTGCTGGATGAAAGCACCGACAGTACCCTATAATGTATAGGTGTAGGAAAGGACTAGTACTCTATTGTCCTAGAAAATAAAGCAGACAGTTGATAAGTGGGACTTCATAAAACTGAAACACTTCTGCACAGCTTAAAAAATTAAAATAAAAATCAACCAAATGAAGAGGAAGAGTATTTGCCAGCTAGGCATCTGACAAAGGATTAATATCTAGAATATACATAGAATTTAAAAAACAAAGATTCAGGAAGAAAAATAGTCCTTTCCAAAGAGTTCTCAAAAGAAGGAAAAAATGGCAAAGGAATAACTCAAATAAACGTCAGCATCCAAAGTAACTAGAGAAATCAATTCAAAACAATTTTGAGATTTAAACTTAACCTAGACAGAATATCAAGTGTCAACAAAACAGCAAACACCAAATATTAAAAGGTGTATGGAAAAAATACCTCTTTGACATATGTCCAAACTTTACAGGCTGCTCCACAGATACTTACTCGACAATATTCATTGCTGTTCTATTCATGGTACCCATGAAAAGAAAACAACCTAAGTGCCCTTAAATTAAATTTCGATTAATAAAAATTTGGCACATATACACTATGAAATACTATTTAGCTGTAAAGAAAAATTAAATCATTAACTTTTCAGATAAATGGATGGAACTTAAAAAGATCACATTGAGTAAGGTAACTGAGACTCCAAAAGACAAACACCACAAGTTCTCTCACATCTAAGGCTCCTAGCTCAATCTTGAGGGCGAGTCTGTATACTACAGCAACTGTAGAAGCCAGGAAAGTAAAAAGGGACTATTTCTGGGTTAAGAAGTTTGAAGAGCAATAGAGAAGGAACTAGTGGGGTATATGAGATCTGATTGTGGAAAAAGGAAATGGAGGAGTTCTAATTATGGAGGAGGAAAAACATAAATAAAGAAGAAAGATAGAAAAATAATAAGGATTTCTGAAAAGTAATTGGGAATCATTCTATTAACTATGGATTACCAAAAAATCTATAATATATATAAATATATAGTTTAAATGAAATTGTCATATCTGTGCTAACAATGCTACCTCTAAGAGCCAAATGCCACCTAAAAAATCAACACAAGGCATGAGAAACCTTTTAAATTGTTGGTCAACATTGTACAAGAGACTCCCAAAACATTATACACTATTGGTATTTTCCTTGTTTGCCGCCAGTGGTAGAAGATAAGTCCCTATTCCTGAAGACATCATATACTTCAGAAATAGGATCCAGAGGTCCCTGAGCTGGACCTGATCTAAAAGACTCCTCCATGAGGACTCATTTCCATGGGGCCAGAAGGAGTCATACAAGCTTCCAATAAAGGGAAGCAAGCAACAGTCCTTCCCAGCTATAACACCTATGAACCACAAGAACAACCAGCATGGCAGAGTATCTCTCAAAGTACAATAATGGCACACACACCTTTGAAATAACCAAAAGCTCTCCAAATGAACTCAAAGCTGTCTGAACAAGATGGAAAACATGCTTGGTCCCAGAAACATAGCCAAACACCTGGGGAGACTGAAGTCATGGATCTTGGATGAAAACCTACAACCTCCACACTACCAAACCAGCATAATCCATAAACATATTCTAAATATTTGTCCTTGGAAGCACAGGCTGTGACTGCACAGAGTGGACCAAGAGGTGAGTGATTAGTCAGCCAGCTGGACACCCCACTCTTCAGGCACTAGGTACCAGGGGCAAAACCCCAGGACACTCCTCCTCCGCCTCAGCTTCACTAGCCAGCCCAGGAAAGCCTCCTGTAGGTACACTGCTCCAACTCCCCGCCCCCATCAATCAGACCCTGTAAGCTACAAGGCCCACTCTGCCCTTAAATGCACCCATCCCCCACGACCTCAAGGGAACTCTGAAGCACAGGCTGTGACTGCACAGCACAGAACAAAGAGACTGTGACTGCATAGAACGCACCAAGAGAGAAATTCTAAGGCACAGACTGTGACTGCACAGAGCAGGCCAAGAAAGACCTCAGCAGCTCCCTGACACACAGACAGCGACTGAACAAAGCAGACCTAGAGCCCCTCCCTAAGACACAAACAACAACTGTAAGGATTGGGCCAAGAGGCAGAGACACTGCTGGAGCCAAAGCAAGAATTCATTCAACAACCTAAAAAGCAACATGGTAACACCAGAACTCAATGGTCATACAACAGGAAGACCTAATCATTATAATCCAGAGGAAGCAGGAGAAAATCATCTTAAATACAACTTTATGAAGATAATAGAGACCCTTAAAGAGGAAATGAAAAACTCCCTTAAAGAAATAGAGGAAAAGCCAAAGAAAAAAAATTGAAAGAAATTAATCAGTCTCTTAAAAAAAAAACAAAGAAAAAATATTTTCCTTATATACACAGATAATTGTAGTTCTCACCCTTTATCAAGGAAATTTCACTTTCTAACAGATGACAACAATTACAGAAAACCACAACCAATCAAAATGCAGAGTTGTGGAGCCCAGTGCCAATGAATATATGTACAAAACAACTCCCATACATAAGGCTCTGGGACCATAGTAAAAGAAGGTACAGAAATGTTTTATACCCTAACCTGGAGGCATTCTCTACATGAGAACCCACCTGCCAAACCAGCCTGGGACTCAGGTGATCTTCACTCTCCTTCCTGTTCTCCATTTTCATTTCCCCAGTCTCATCCCCATCCCAGCAGCAGACAACCTCCAGGGGCCTGTCCTCCTTCTCTGACTCCACTTCTAGGAACTCCTCAAATCATTATGGTAGATCCAGCTTTCCACCCTTCTGTGGTCCCTTTTAGCACCTCTTCTTGCTCATCCCATTCTTTTATGTCAGTACCCAATACCTAGAAACACATTTTATCAAAGACTCCCAGTGTCTACACCTGTCAGAAATTCAGAAGCACTTCTTACCAGGCAACCCACCGTCACCACACCTTCCTAAGATCCAGAAAGGTCAACAATAAAGAAGGAAGAAAACAAATATAAGATAAGATATCAACACTTAGAATTACATCATTCCAAACCCAGATAAAGAAAATGCTAAATATAAAAATAAACACAGGCACAAAACATTCAGAAAATCTGAGAAAATATGAAAAAACTAAATCTATAAATAATAGTTATAGAGGAAGGAAAAGAAATCCAGGTTAAAGGCACAAAAAAATTCAACATAATCACAAAAGAAAATTTTTCTAACCTACAGGAGATACATATGAAGGTACAAGAAGCAGACAGAACACCAAATAATCTAGACCAAAAAGATATTCCCCATGACACATAATAATCAAGACACTAAATATACAGATCAAAGAGAGAATATTCGAAGCTGCAAGGGGAAAAGATGATTAAAATATAAAGGAAGATACATTAGAATAGCATCCCGATGTGGGATTCCCCTCTGTATGCTGTGAATGTTTTACTAACATTAGTTAATTAAGAAGCTGCTTTGGCCGACGACAGGGCAGAATATAGGAGAGTGGGAAATCCAAGGAGGAAAGAAGGCAGTCAGAGAAATGCCATGTAGCTGCCAAAGGAGTAACATGACTGCACTGGTAAGCCACGGCCATGTGGCAATACATAGATTAAAGATTAATAGAAATGAGTTCATCTAAAGTGTATGAAGTAACAAGGAATATGCCTAAGCCACTGGCCAAATAATGTCGCAATTAATATAATTTCTGTGGTTATTCGAGTCTAGGCAGCTGGGAAATGAAAGTGGTCTCCAAATTTACATCATCTAACTCCTCAAAAGAAACTCTCAAACCCATAAAGGGCTGGACAAATGTTCTATAAGCTCTGAAAGACTGCAGATGCAGCCCAGTCAAATATGGCATTTTTTGTTGATATGTAGGTTTTAGTATGTCTTTCTTAAGCAGGTTGCAATCTGTATAACTACAAAGGTTATTTATAGAGTAAGGGAGCAGGGAAAGGGAACGTCTTCTTAGGAAGGAAAAAATCAAGTAGATGATTATGAATGGACAGACTGGTGATCAGGAGGAAAGGAATGAGAGGATCAAATGTAGAGAGGGAAAGAGGTGTTGAGTAAGTGAACATAGGAAGGGGCAGCTAAAACTGAGGACTATTTGTAGGTTGTATGGAAACCGATTACAGTTAAAAACTTCTTGAAATGTATATATACATTTGTAAAAGAAAGCTAAATGGTATCACAAAATCAATGGGAAGACAAAGCCCCAACTAAGCATCTCTTGCAAATGCATGAAACCTCTAGTGCAGGGAAGGGGTTACATCTAACAGAGTTGTGAGCCAAAGAGACACTGTGGAAATCCCCCCCAAACAACCCTGATTATTCTCAATGCTATTGGTTGTTCTCCACAAACTGATGATAAAGTCCTAATGCTAAAGACAACATCTACATAACTCACTGAACATGGAGAAGTCAAGCTGTTACCTTCATAGAGCCTTCATCCCTACTGGCTAGTGGCCATGATACTGAAAGTTACTCTGCACACTCCCAGACAGCAGCGGTAAAAACCAGCAAAGCTACAGACTCTGAGATCTACATTGATGACCTGCCTACAAAGTACACTGATATGATAGTGGTGCAAATGCTGTGGGAGTAATCGGCTACTCTATGGTTGGAATTCATGCCTACTTACATGAGATGAAATCCCTGCCTGACACTGCCTGGAAGGCTCAAAACCCAAGGCTAGATAGGCCATGGATTTAGGGAGAAATCAAATAAGATTATTCTGCTAAGAGAATGCCACAGCAAAATGACTCCTAAGGACATTATGATATACTCATAGATGAGTTTCTTGCTCAACCATCATCAGAGAAGCTTCCTCATGCAGTAGATGTGGATAAACAAAGAGAACCAGAAATAGACGAGGAACAAATAATAGGAAACCTTAGAACACACAGTCCTAAATGGGATGTCACTATCAAGTCCCTACCCTCAAATCTTAGGGAACTTTTTGGAAAGGAAACAGAACAATTGTCAGAGTCAATGGACATTGAAGACACAAAGGAAACAAAGCCTTCTAGAAACAACACGATTGATGCCTATATAAACTCATAGATACTGTAGCAGCATGCAACAGGGCCTGCACAGGTTTAAGCCAGATGAGGTCCCCTTGCTGAGAAAGGAAGCAGACACAATCCCCTATTCATAACCCAGAGGCTACCTCCAGTTTATGACCACTTGCAAATGAAAACTTAGTGTTTTCTAGTAGAATCTCACTGGATATACAAACCACACTGAAAGATATCTCCCATGCCCAGCAGTAGAGGGCCAACATAAGACAAACTCAATAGGATTTGGGGAGGTTTTTTTTTCTCATAGTACTTTGTCTGTACATTTATTAATCTTACATTTTTTGTTAATATACTATGCTTTCTAATTTTGTTTTTGGTGTTTTTTGTTGTTTGTTTGTTTGTTTTAATTTTGCATACCAATTCCAGTTCCCCTTCCCTCCTTTCCTCACACTCCCCCACCCTCCCCTAACCCTACCCTTCACCCTCTCCTCAGAGAGGGTGAGGCCTCCCCTGGGAAGTCAACTAAGTCTGTCTTGTCACCTCAGTGAGGCAGGACCAAAGCCCTCCCACTCCCCATTCTCCAGTGCCTAGGCTGAGCGAGGCACAAAGTCAGTTTATGCAACAGGGTTAGATCATGGTCCCACTGCCAGTGGCTCCACATACTGCTGAAGCCACACCATTGATTCCTGCATTTAGGGGGCCTAGTGTGAACCTATGCAGGTTTCCCAGCTGTCAGTCCGGAGCCAGTGAGCTCTTCCATTTTGTTCTTATGAATTTCCTGTGTGTGTGAATGTATGTGTCTCAGCATCCATCCATGTTTCTTAGGCTTTAATGTGTTTGTCCTATTCTGGAGGTTTTATTTTATTCTCTTATTTTTAGATATGTCTTCTAATTAGGAAAAAAAAGGAACAGGTGGATTTGATTTGGTGGGGAACTGGGCAGTAGTATGAAGGGTTTGACAGAGGAAAACCCATAACTGCAACATATTATATGGGAAAAATCTATTTACTATTTTATAAAAGGAAGGACAGTATGAACCCAGAGTATTAAGGAGCTTGCTGAGAGTCTGTGTCTCCTAGGAAAGTCAAAGTTTATCCCCATAAAGTCTTACCAACACAACTGACTACACATGAGCTGAAGGTGTACAACAATAATAGACATTCCTAAGTGGATGGGAGAAAAGAAAACCACAAGGCCTTAATTCTACACAAAGAACTAAGGAACACTGAGCACTGGAGAAAGTCTTCCCTAGGAAGAAAACACCAGTTGGTTATCTAATACTCCCAAAACAAAATATCTTTCCGTAGAAACATGCATTCAAGTGACATTTTACAAATAGAACAGGGTGTTTACATATTCAGGAACATATGTGTATATGTATATGTTTGTGACATCAATTAATGAATAAAGGAAACATTGAATTTGAAAGCGAACAAGTAAGTATAAACATAAGGGTTTGGAGGGAGGAAAGGGAAGAAAGAAATGATATAATTATAATCTCAAAAATAAGATAAATACACAGTTTGTATCCTAAATATATAGCTTCAGTTTTGAACAATATCAAAAGTTATGATGCATATCAAGTAGACTGTCCGTAACAGTATTAAATACTATAAGACAAAACAATCATTTAATAACTACTATGACCAGGTATAATATTAAATACATCATATACATTCACTCAGTTAATGTTCATGAGGCTGGAATTGTCTCTGTGCCCGATATTTCAGAGAATATAGAGGCTGTTTGTGTAGCTTAAGAAAATGCATGGTTCCTGAGCTGTGCAATGGCTGGGCTGTAATTTGACCCAAAGTCCACTAGAGATGCAGACTCATGTTGTTAACTGCTACGTGATGTGCTTCTCAGCAGTTTTCCTAAATAACATAAGTGAATGCACTTCGAGAATTGATGGTTCCTACTATATTTAATGGAAAGAAGTGTCTGAACTAGTTTCAATCATCAATTTTCCATCTAACCATTTATGTGACAACTCTGATATATATCTTTGGGACTGCCTTACAAATATGCCTTTAAAATAATTTCCCTAAACATATATCTCCTAGACATTTATAATGTACTTGAAAATTAAAATATTGATTTAATTCAGGTAACTTTATGATCACCTTGCTTCATGGAATTGCAATTTTAGGGTGCATAGATTATTCTTCTTCCAGAGGGACAAAGTTCTCTAACTACACACAAATCCTTACTATTTCATTTTACAACTTTAATATACTGTATTCTGCAATGTTTAGAGTTTTTTTCTTTTTTTAAAAAAAGAATATTTTTAAAGTATATTCCCATGGTTTATTTATCAAAAAATTTTATAAACAATCAATCAAAGTCTATACATTCTGCTATACACACATCTATATCATTCTACTCAAGTTAGATTGATTAGTCAATTTCTGCTTTGGGTTTTTGCTTTTTGGTGGTTTTTTTTGAACGAGTGTGTGATCAATTTATGTACATAATTACACTAAAGATTCTCACATAAAAGAAGTAAAGGTAAAACCTTGCAATGTTAATCAATAGCTACAACCTGTTTGTTACAGCTTGTATTTGAGAAAGAAGAACTTTTTTCCCAGAAAGAGAAGAGGGCCCCTTTCCTTTTCTAATTATGGCAAGCAAGGGACAGAAATAATCACAGGGGCTGTGAGAAGTGACAAGAGGCCTTCTTTACTCAGAATGCCATCTGTCACTCCCTTATCCCCAGAGTCTTCTCTGAAACCCCCCACTGGCACATACACATCGTCCCCCCAAACACTCCTTTTTGTATTCTTATTCCAGAGAAAGGTTGCAAAATGCTGTAGCAATCAATCTTATCTCTCCTCAGCAGAAGATCAGATCTCAGAAGAGCACTGCCACAGACCTGCTACGTGATCTGTGTCTGGCTTGTTTTCTGATAAATTTCTGGTTTGCTGGGACCTTTGCCAAGCATCTTGTGTTAAAAATCATTGGAATAATCAATTCTAATACAGGGTTTTCTGCTAAAGTTTTAGTAAAGGTCCCCTTAGCATTTACTTAAACACAGTCCTCCCAGTGTGAATGCTCACTGTTAAGCCCTGGGTAGAAGAAGAAGACAAATAACTTTGCGCTGTATACCAGCACAGAGGCCACCTTCAAATAAGAAACTGTTTCATGCCCTATCTTTGTGTATTGAACCAAAATCTAAATTATGCAGAGGGCCTGCGTTAGCCACTATTTCAAAATAAAAATAAATGGGGCTCTTTTTACTATTATTCTTTGAGAATTTCATATATGCATACAATATATTTTAACCCTTACTGTCCCCTATCCATGTCCTCTTAGATATCCCATGTCTCCCTCCCAATTTTGTGTCCTTTTTTTTTTAGAATAACTCATTAGGTTCAACTAATGAAGCCCATCTATCTGTGGTTATGAGGCCATCCATTGGAGCATGGTCAAGTTGTGAGGGGTCCTGTCCCTAAAGAAAACTGAGCACACCCCCCAGTAGCCATCAACCATCACATGCTCTTCTGCTAAGGGTGAGCCCCCTCCCCAAATCCATGCTGAAATGCGGAATGGCTTGCTCTTGCACAAGTCTTACATAGGCGACCACATACGACGTGAGGTCTTGAATGCAATGCTTCTGTCACGTCCAGAAGACTGCTTCACCCAGTCTTTCTGAGCTTTTTCAGTATCCCCTCTTCATCTCCTGCTGAGATGGCCCCTGAGAATTGGAGGTAGAAGATGTGATATTTGTGTCCCTTTATGACTGAGCATTCCATGGGCACTTATTCCTGTACCTTTAACAAGTTATGAATCTCTGTATTAACTGCCACCCACCAGACAAAGATTCATGAGAGTGACCTTAAACTATGAGAATAAATACACAAATTCAGAAGATAGCTTGATATTGAGTTAATTTAGCAAAATAATAATAATATGTTTACCCCTGGATCTCTTGAACTCCCCAGCCACAGGAACTGGCCATATTCATGAGATAACTCTGGAGGAAAGGATTTTAAAAAATCTAATTAAAAAGTGGTTGGTTATACCCACAATACTCATGCCATAGGGTCAGCTTGCCAGGCCAGTTGTTATTGCATCTCACATAACAAGATTGTTGATGACATTCATCCCTACACAGACTTTATAGCACTTTCTGGGACGATGAAATCTATCCAGCAGGGTGGAACCTTTCAGGTCAGTACCAGTTTGACTTCTTCACACCCTCTGACCAAAGTGTGGGGAGTCTTTGGCACCAGATACTGCTACCAAATTCTGGTGGGCAACCAACAGCATGTATTGTTTGGGGTCACCAGGAAACCCTTTAACAAAAACGCAAGAAGAATCCTTCATCTGACACTGAGATTTTTGTTTGACAACCTAAGGTTTCTGGGAGGGATATTATACCCTATGTAAGGTAATTCTCTGTCAGTTATTTTTTTACATGTGTATATGTATATTTTATGAGAATATATGTGTATTTCAGGAAGCTTATGACTTACTAAGTTTCCATATAGCTTTTCAGATATCATTAGTGTTAATTGTCCCTTCCTGATTCCCTCCTCTGCCCTACCTCTAATCTACTTGAAGGTATGCATTGAAAAGTTCTTTGTATTTTAATATGTCATTTAAATTCAGGGTTTGCAAATATAATACATGATATAAGTAATATATTCTCTTCCCTGTGTAATGCACACCATACCTTCGCCATCGTCTATCAACTCTGAGCTGATTTATCTCCTAATGAACGGCTATATGACAAGTTCAAGTACATCCTTGCATGAGATTTATATTACTAATGCCATCTGAAAAGCTGTGTTGTATCCTATTTCAAAGGAAGTAATGCTTCCTAAATTCTAAATGAATTTTCTCTTTTCCAAATGGGTCAGTTTATTTAGTCTTGACTATGGCAGCTCACAGGAAATGAGAACTATTTTGACTAACTGAAAGGTGCCATCACACTGCAGTAGTTTAAAGTGAGAGACACTGGGAAGTGTAAAGCACACTGGTTCCTCCACAACTCATCCTGTACAACAGTTTATGAATACATTTATAGCACATCTATGTATACATTCCTTTACAAGTTTTCATAATTATATATACTAACTCAGATAAAGGAATAAAAGTTTACAGGAAAGTTAAGATGAAAGAGTCCCAATAATGCACTAAAGCTGAAGAGTAATAATCCATTGTCTCCTAACGATCACACCAGATAACGCATGCTCCTTAGTTTCTATAGGTTTTTCCATCAATCATTAAAGTTTTGCTTCTAGGATACAACATTTTTCTTGGCCTTATTTCATAAAATCTCATTTTATAAAATGAGATGATATATACATATATTCACATTTCTTCTGTTGTTTCTAATAACAAGAGCTGTTAAAAAATCTAACAGAAATTGAGTTCAATTTCTAAGCCTCGCATATATGCTAAATAGCTATGTACTTTGCTAAGTACAAGAAGGGGTTGGAGAAATAACACAGCAGTTAAGAGTTCTTTCTGTTCCTCCGGAGCAGGAGCCCAGTTCATAGCATCCACATCAGAAGGTTCACAATGACTGTAACTTCAGATCTATGTGATTTATCTCCCTCTTCTTGCTTGCACAGGCATACCTGCACATGTGTGCACATGCACACACATACATAAACACACACACACACACACATAAACACAGAAACATCCCATAAAACAAAAGTCTGACAGAGCACCTAGAATATGAACAAGAAATTCCAAACGTGCATAGATTTGCAACTTTCTAAAGCGGAGTGAGACACAGGGAATTGTAGTGATTTTAAGAGCAAAAATTAGGAGTTTGGGGGTGGGGG
>LOJH01050760.1:0-10647 GCA_001685095.1 Ellobius talpinus
TTCTTTATTTGACCAATGAAAGTAACATATAGACAGAAGACCCACCTACATCATGCCTGGTTTTTCTCTAGACTTTGAAATAAGTAAAGAATGAATTTTCAAGGGATATAAATGTAATGCCATCTTACTCTTACCCTGTTTGCCTAATGAATTCCATCAGTGTCTAGTAGTAAATCTCTCTCTGAACCAATGCTCAGGGAACAATTTTGTTGCTTGGTGTTTGGTGGTCTATGGAGCTGAAGTCCCTTCTATTCTTATTTATAGTTATTATACTTTTAGATGTTAACAAGTTTCTTTCTTTATCCTCTGTTCACGTATTCAGTGCAGTCTGTTCTAGTTACTAGGCTCAGTTCTTCAGAGGGAGAAAGGATAAAATGTGATTTGTTTGTTTGTGACAGGGTCTTAATATATATCCCTGGCTGGTCTGGAACTCATAAATGATCACCTGCCTCTGCTTTCTAAGTGCTAGAGTTAAAAACACATGACACCACATCCAGGGAAATTGTGATTCTTTCCCTTAAATTTCTCATAATTCTAGTGAGGGGGAAAGATCAGACCAACTATGAAAATTAACTTAATTTTCTGTAATAACTTGGGCAAGGACAGGATACTTAGTAGTTCACTCAAAGTGGTCTAAGAAGGGCTTCATGAAAAGGTGGAAGGTGAGTCAAGGCTCAGAAGATGGTTACGATGGGCGGGAGGGTGGTGCCACTTAAGGGTGTTCCAGGTTGGAGACATGTTGCAAGATACAGAAACACAGAGAGTGCATCTTGTTTGAATGCAATGCAGTATGTTTAGTGTTGTTGGAATTTGAGATCTGAGGCAACTTATGGCTTGCAGTGGTTTGAATAAAAATGGCCCCATAGGCTAATATATTTGAATATTTTGTCCCTAGTTGGCCAGCTGTTTGGGAAGAATTAGGAGGTGTGTGGTCTTGTTGGAGGATGTGTGTTACTGGGGAATGGACTTTGAGTTTTCAGATGCCTATCCCATTGCCAGTTATCCCTCTCTGCCTTGCTTGTAGATGAAGATGTGAGCTCTCAACTACTGCTCAGGTGCTATGTCTGTTTGCCTACTGCTATGTTCCCTGCTATAATGATCATGGACTCTAACCCTCTGGAACTATAAGCCCCAAATAAATTCTTCCATTATTATTTGTCTTGGTTGTCATTTTTTATGAGGAATAGGAAGGTAACCAAGACAGAACTCAATTCCAGGAAGTAGACTGTTGTTGTGACAGACCTGACCATGCTGCATTTTGGGGGAATGTGAAAGACTTTGGGCTAGAGAAGCAGTGGAACTCTGAGCAGAACTTAATGGGCCATCCTCAAAGGAGCTTGGAAGATGGTGCTGAGAGCAGTGAACTCTGGAGGCCCAGCTCAAGAGGATTCAGAGGGGAACAATGGTAGCAGCTGGGCTAGAGACAGTTCTTGTGATTTCAGCAAAGCACGTGTCTGCTTCTCGCCTGCTTGCGTCCACTGTCACTAGCAAGTGCATCTGGTGTGCTCCTGAGGTGTGTGCTGGGGTTACACTTACTTCATGGGACTCCAATGTAGACCGGAAACCAGTAGTTCTCTAAAACTTTCCTGGTATCTAGCACCATATTGGGACTGCTGAGATATCCAGTCTTAAGGACTGAACAACTTCCAGGGTCATGGCCTTTCTGTCAGGAGCCCACCACTGTTGGACTATGCAGACCACAGCCTGTAGGCTGTTCCAGTGAAATTCCTTTCAATATTTTATGTATATAGTCCCTATAGGGAACCCTAATTTATGCAGGTATCAAATCATAAAGGTCTAAGAAGATCAAAAACATTAAGGACTTTGAACACATAAAGAAAATGGAAGGTAGAGGTAAGTGCTTTAAGTATGTCAAAGTCTGGAGTGACATAAATCAATCTACACTTCTAGAAATAAAACTGGTGGCAATATCAACTGGAAGCAGAAGTGGGACAGTTTGAACGTAGGGAAGATTAAAACATTAGTAACACATTACAAAAGCTGGCACTGAAGCCATTGGGAAGGAATGAGGGAACGGCTTTAGGAAACTGGATTTGAGCAACAGCTCTGTGTGCACAAAAGATCGAGATGCAGGCAAAGAGAAAGGCCATGATCAGGGCGTGACTGTTGCTGTAAACACAGAAATAAAACACCAGAAGAGGGTGGTGGGTGGGGTGAATAAAGAATTCAGACTTAACACACGTCACCTTTCTTAGACATGCTTCCTCCACCCTCTTTGTGTGTGTGCCTGCGTGTATGTGTCTATCTGTGTGTCTGTGTATGTCTGTGTGTGTGATTTATACAGTTGTATGTGTGCTCATGTGTGCACATGTAGAGGCCAGAGACTGATGCCAAGAATCCTTCTCACTTCTTTTCCACCTGACCCTCAGAAACAAACTCTCTCACTGGACCTGTGGACTAGACTGCCTTGGGGGACCATTAAGCCTCTGAGATTGTCCTGTCTCTCTGCTTCCCAGGACAGGTTTTCAGTCACAGGCCACCACCTCCAGCTTTTACATGGCTGCCGGGATCTGGGCAAAGTCCTCTCTTTCACATCAGTTTACCCTTTGACCTATGCCCTCCAGCCCAGGTTACTCAAGCCTGACTCTGTGTTTCATAAACTCCAGTGTCCAGAGGGATCATAAGACTCTTTAGTAGACGATTTTAGAAATCCTACATAGATCTGAGCTTCAGAATGAGCCTTTTTTTTGTTACTGGGTTACTGGCATTGTTTCTGTTTCCATTGCAAACAGGAATATTTTTAATTGTGAATTGTTGCCAAGAAGGTGGATAGATGCTGCAGGCTGCCGGTGCTTATGCATGACACTGAAATTCATCAGTGATTCTGAGGCAGGAGTGGTCATGACCTGTCTCCCGTGACCAGTCTGCTAAGTATGAAGCTGTGACTATTTTCACACTGCTGTGGACCAGGGCTGTGTGAGTCCACATATCACCGGACCCTTGGATTTATAAGGTCAGGAAATCACATTCCTTGGTTTTCCAAAGATGCTGACTCACTCAGGTAAACTGACTGAGGCTCCCACTGCTGCCACCGAGCCAAAATTAGTGTGGGAGACCAAGTGAGCCAGATAGAGGAGATCCCATTAAGCTGTGATCCCACAATCACAGATGCTCCAGGAGAAGGGTAACCTCACTCTTGGGCAACTGAGAAAAGCCTCAGGAATGGCCCTGCAACTGCTGACCTGGGGAAGAGTGCACACTTGTGTGCTCAAAGCAGCACTTCGCTGTGAGTGCCAGAGTGGATTCTGGACACGAACCCACGCTTTCTGCAAGTCTTTGGACAGGACAGGCATTTATACAAATGTAAAAGAAGGGCCTATGTGAAGAGAGAATGAGTTCTTTCATCTTGTAGTCAACCCAGCTTATCAAGTGCCTTGGAGGCAGAAACTGGAACGCAGAGATGTGGCTGACATCAGGATGTGGTGCACAAACAGTTAGAAGGTGGGAAGCTGCCTTCGTGCCTGGGTGGACAATTGTGTCCTGACTGGTGAATTAGAGTCCTGCTGCTGCTGGAATAAGACACCATAAATACCATGGCTTAAAGTGATTTTACAAATGGATTTTTGACACATCACCGGAAGTACACAAGCGAAATCAAGATGTTCCCAGGGCCAGGTCCTCCTATAAGCTGTAGGGAGGAAACTCTCCTCAGTAGTGTTTGTCAGCCAATGCTCCATCCTCACATGGCTCTCTGCACTGTTTCCTGGCTGTTTCCCTGAGTCCAAATTTCTCTTTTCTTTTAAGAACTTTAGTCATTGAACTAGAGAATCAGCTCAGTGGTTAGGAGCACACGTGGCTTTTGCAGAGAACTGAAGTTCCATTCCCAGTGTGGGCCTCCGGTGGCTCACGCCTGCAATTCCAGAACCAGGTGACCCAATGCCCTCTTTCAGGTGCTGTGGGCACCCCCATATATGCACGTGAGCACACTCACAAACACAAGTAAAATAAATCTTTTAAAAAAGAGAACTTCCTCTGGCATTTAGGGTTCACTGTAGTTCTGGTATGACCTAATCTTAATGGCATGTTCCATTGCCATGGATTTGAGGAGACTGCTATTGAGCCTGGTGCTGTGTTCTTGTAGCTTCTGGGTCTACTACAGTGCCAAAATGAGAACTTGCTGTCCACACAAATTGGGAAGGTGACTTGTATGTCCTCAACGCTGACAGAGGACAGTGAGCTCATCACATTCGCAGTACCTCAGGAAGGGGTGCGTAGAGGTCAGGGAGTGGGTGGGTGTTCTGTGTGTGTGCCCAGCAGGCCTGTGAAGAAATGATGAGCTACCACTTCCCTTCCCTAGGCACTAAAGCCGAGGAAAAGTGCTGGCTGGCACATAACACAGTGCCATGTTTGCAACAGCCTTGGAGCTGTGGACCCTGTGTTAGGGACTCCAAAGAGGATGACTAGCACCCCTAGGTCTGCTGACTCGGTATGAAATCAATAATTTAGGGTGTATGCACATAAAAAGCTAAAGGTTATCAGAGGGAAAGGCAATAGATTTTCTTCTGCAGAGGGGACTGTCTGATAAAACATCTCCAAAGGTAGCTGGGTGGAAAGAATGGGTGCCACTATATTGCTGTTAACTATATTGCTGTTAAACACCCTTGGAAGTTGCTACCGTGTTCACATTGTCCCCATGTGTGGGAGAAGACAGTTCTTCCCCATGATTTTCAATAGCCACTAGAGGCTTCTGGAAAAAGTTTTAATTCTGTGTGTAACGGCACAGGTTGTATACAGAAAGTAGGCACAATAAGGTCTTTAAAGACAGTGGACAGGTGGGAAAAAAGGATGTGAAGGACATGAACTGGAAAGAGGACATGGGGTTTCGGGATTTGTTTGGGCAGTGTGCACTGTGAAATAATACCACGGCACAGCTCTACATTGACCAGACTCAGCAGTATATCCCCCTCAGCACACACACACACACACACACACGCACACGCACACGCACATGCACACGCACACGCACACACACTTCTAGTGCTGGGGATCAAATCCAGGGCCTTGTGCATGCAATGAGTTACAAGCCCTGTTCACTCAATAGTATGTTAATACGTGTAGCATGTATTGTAGTATACCAATACCTGTAGCAATAGATAACAGTTGAGGAACAGCCCCCATCTATACCATGCAGCTCTGCCCCAGAATTCTGCATGTATAGATGATATGATTTTCTTTCTTTATCAAATCCTTACCATTTATAAATATATGTGGATATATTTATATATTGAATTCTAGGCAATTTTTACCTAGTTTATTTATTAGTATGCATGTGGTACATATGTGTATGTGCAAACCAGGTGTCCTGATCCACCCGTCTTCTGCTTTATTCCCTAGAAACATTGTCTTTCACCAAACGTAGAGCTACTCCAGCAGCCAGCAAGCCCCAGTGCCCATCTTGTCTCTGCCTCCCACAGTGCTGAGGTTAAAGGCCCAGCTTTTCACACGGTGTTGGGAATGTGAACTCCAGTCTCATGCTTTCATAGCAAGCGCTTTATGAAGTAAGCGAGGGAATTCATAAGTTTCCTAGAAGCTTTGGGGGAGTTGTACCTCAGTTTACCATTGGAACCTTAGGAAACAAGATCACAAAGGAAGAGAGAACAATTTGTAAATCAATACTATAATGGAAATGATTTCAAATAATAGATGTGAAAAGATTCTGTTGAGAAAGCCTCATGGAAAGAATAGAAAGACATAGAGCTCAGAAAATATTTTTAAATAAAGTAAAATGCAATACATAGAATGAAATATTGCCCCAGTAAATTTTATTATTCATCTGTATGGAATACTTGTATGTTCTAATGGTTACTAAATAAATCTGTCAATATACATGGAGTCCCTAGTGCCTGGCACAAAATAAGTGTTCCACAATGCTTAGAAAACTGATTCAGTAAATGAAAATGTAAATGATGGACACTGGTTTAGCAGGAAATTGTGCTAAAACAATGTTGGGACAATAAGAGATTGGACTTTGGGGTGTGCTTGTGTTTAGGTGGAGAGTGCGGCAGTGCAAGGATCGTTACATGTTTAGGTTGAATGGAAGGAAAAGAGTAGATGCCATGGAAAGTCAGGCAGTAAGTGTGAGCTTAAGCTCAAACAGGCAAGGCAGCCTTCTGCCACCAGTGTCCGCCACCAGTGTCCCCCACCATTGTCCCCCACCAGTGTCCCCCACCAGTGTCCGCCACCAGTGTCCCCCACCAGTGTCCCCCACCAGTGTCCCCCACCAGTGTCTCCCACCAGTCTCCCTCACCAGTGTCAGAGGCCTCTTCAGGACATCAGTGAAAAGTGAGCAGTAGAAACTGTCCGGTCCAAAGGAAACTCTTCTCCCCTAATTATAGGGTTCATTCCCTTCTACCAAAGGAGCCAGTCCTCCTTGTAGGAAAAGCAGTTGACAAGTGTCTGTCAACAGCTGGAGTGGATGGTTCTGCGCTAAAAGCGTTAACTCACTTTCCTCTCTCTATAAGGCTGACTATTTACAGACTAGACAGGGGTGTTTCCAGCACAATGAGGCCAACCATCAAGTCTATACTTAGAAAGCAATCAAAGTTCCCTAAGTAAGATTTTGAGCTTGAGACTGTGATAGTAATAGTCATCAGGCTAGATTAACAGCTGATCAGAACTCTATTGATTAATGGTGAAACTCTGAACTTTTGAAATCCTAATAGCAGAGGGAGAGGGAAATAAATCCAAAACATTCCTCATTTTTGCATACCTTAAGTCACTTCCTGAGGGCATGACTGCTCCAGGGTACGGCTGAGGAGAGATTTCTATTGTAGGTTTGAGGGAGAGTACAGCCAGAGGCATCTGGAAGTGTCCAGAGCAGGGAGAGAGTAGTAGACTCAACATGACCACTAGGTTGGATGTGGCCATAAGAGAGATAAAGGAGAGAGTGACCAAGAAAGAGAGGAGGGTACAGGGAAAAAGGAGACCAAGTGAGAGGGGAAAGATGCGGAGATAAGAGAGGATAAGGAGAGGGAAGTAAGACAATGCATGGGCAAAAGGCAAGTTTATATACGGATGAGAAACTGGGAAAGGGACACACAGGAACTGGAGGGGTTTAGGTGGGAGGCAGCAGGGTGAGGTCAGCATGAACTTTGGTATGTTAATAGGCACCACAGATAGCCAGTTGTCCTCTCTGGTAATGATGGGGAATGGTTCCTTTGGTAAAGGTGAATGGATCCCAGAATATGGGGCAGTGGCATTTCCTTTGGGCCTGAACGAGCAACCCTGGAGGCATCTCTACTGCATCCCTGTAGGAATCTGCTGTTACCTTGTAGACATCTCTACTGTACACCTGTACAAGTTGCTAGTGTAGCCCTGGAGGAGTTTCTACTGTGCCCCCAAGGTAGTCCCTATTTAACTTTGTAAGAGTCTCTACTGTGCCCTATAGAAGTTCTTACTCCTATGGATCTGTAGAAATCACTTCCCCAGCTCTGGGGAGTGTAACTTAATGAGATTTGGGGGAACAGGGATTTGGTAATTGTAACAGGCAATACACTTCAACCTCTAGTCCTAGAGAAACGATGTCTCGGATTCCCAAAGTGATGTCTTCAGACAAAGCCATCACTCATGTCCCCATTTAGCTCGTCCTTCCCCTCTCTGTCAGCCATTTCACTTCCATATGGTTCTTTTGCCTTCAGGTCACATTTCACCTAAGTAATTACTGATGTATACGCTAGATCTCTTTATGTAGCCTTGACGAGCCTGCAGCTCCCTATGTAGACCAGGATGGCCTTGAACTCATGCCTGCCTCTGGCCCCCAAGTGCTAGTACTAAAGACATGTCATTATGCTCAGCTTATTTTTATGTCTTTATTTTTATTTTCTGTGTATTGGTATTTTGTCTTCATGTTTGTCTGTGCACCATCTGCATGTATATTGCTCATAGCTGGAGACAGAGACAGTTGTGAGCAGTCATGTAGACATTGGGAATTGATCCCTAGGTTTCTTGAAGAGCAGTCAATGCTCTTACCCACTGAGCCTTCCCTCCAGCCCCAGTCCTCCTATTTTAAAAAGTAAACTATATCCTTTCATTTTACCCTGCCTTCTCCTTTGTTTACCTTCCACCCCCCCCACCTTGTTCTTATCAACAGCTTTAGTTTAACCTTTAGTTTGGTTTCTGTCTTTTAAGTCACTGTCCTTGAGGCCTGGAAGCTACCTTCTTCGTTGTTACCACATGACTCCCCAGCCCCATTTTTAGTTTAAATGTTTCTATCCTATATAAAAACTGGAGAAAATAATGCAATAAAGATTTAACTATCCTTCACCTTAACCAAATTTTTATTTTGTCCTGTTTCCTTCTCACAATCCCACCTCCCCCGATAGAGCTCTCTGTCTCTCTCTCTGTCTCTCTCTCTGTTTCTCTGTCTCTTTGTCTCTGTCTCTCTCTCTCTTTGTGTGTGTGTGTGTGTGTGTGTGTATGTTGGCAGAGCACATACATTGCCTCAAACTACTTTGTTTCTTTGATCTCTGAGTCTACAATCCTCCATTCTGTTTTGTGGGTTGTGTGATGGCTTCCATTTCTGTGAAGCATTCAGACAAATTGCCTTACAGAATGCCTGTCATTTGGACTTCTTTGGCTTTCTTCTTCAAGGTTAGACACAGATTAAGTACTGACTTTTTGTTTTATTTGTGTCTTGGACATAAATCTATATAAATCATGCTATGTGTTTCTAGCTGCATCATATCATGATGTCAACTTTGTTCCATGATTCATGGGACTAAGTTTGTTTATTATATTGTCTGCCAAATTTCCTCATTGTGAAAGTATCTTTTTACATTTGTGGTCAAGAGGCAGTGTTGTGAGACCTTGCTCCGCTCCCTCAGTTTTCTCTTGTCGTTCTAGGATGCATGAATTATCTTTTCCAATAAGCAGCTATAGCCCAGACAATTGCAAAGCAAAAATGTTTTAGTCTATTTCTTTATTATTGATGTTTTTATGTTGAAGATAAAATGGAAAAAATAAAAAGACATACCTTACTCTCTTTTTGTGTCTGAGAATTTCTTTTCCTTTTATTTTGTAATTCAAAACCATCATTATTATTTTTATACTCTGATTATCAGGCAAAGGAGGCTTCTAGGAGTCCCTTTAAGCCAGATCCTAAGGTCTTTTAACAAAGGCTCTCTAAGTCCTTCAGTCCTTTCTTGCTGTGTCCCTTTTTGTCATTATGATGAAATACCCCAGCAAATCAACTCAAAGGAGACTTAGTTCATATTGCAGGTTTCAGACTGTAAGCACTTTTACCCCATTATCATGGCCCACGGAGGCAGAAGGGCATGGAGGGCAGACCTATTCTGCCTCCCAGTAACCAGGAGGAAGAGTAGGAGGGGATGGTCCAGGGAGACGCTCTGCCTTCAAAGTCACATCACCAGTGACTGTTCTCTCCGAGGAAGCTTCACACTGATTTCCACCTCCTTCAAACAATGTTGTCAAATTGTGAAGCCATCAGTGGTTTGATTTATTGATTAGGCCAGCGACATCATGATCCAATCACTTTCCCATGGGAGCCTGTTGGGCAGACATTTCATTTTCAGATTCTAACACCTGTTTTCTGGTCCCAGGTGTTCCAGGGTTGCCCTTTGGCTTCCCTGCTCCATGCTTGGAATTAGCCTCACTGTGTAGAGCCTGTGTGCGCTTCTGTTGTTAGGATGTTTTTCTTTCCCTGAAGCACTGGATTGTATTACTGTAGCTCCTTACTTGAAAATGATTTCTTAAAGGTTATTTTGTGTGTATACATACAAGTATGTATACGTGTGGATGTGCACATGCCCTAATGTGTATATGAAGGTCAGGGGACAACTTAGGGAAGTTAGTTCTCTCCTACTTATATAGGTTCAGGGTTGAAATCAAGTTGTCGGGCTTAGTGGCGAGCACCTCTACCCACTGAGCCATCTTGCAGGCCAAAACTCTGTCTTCATGAGTTTGTAACATGACTGTTTCCTGGCTGCCTAAAGGATTTTAGTGTGACATATTCATTAGAGATATTATTGTTTTTGAGAGGTTATGAAGTGCTGGGCATATAGATACAGCTTCTACCCTCAGGAAAGTCTCACTCTAGTTGGTACCTTTGAGATGTGTCACTGAAGCAGAAAATTTTTAAAGCAAAAATAGGTACCAAGGAGTCATAAATTGGTACTATCTGGGGCTCACTGGGAGTTAAGTCCACTGCCCCTGACAATACCTGTCTCTAGTTTCTACTGTTAAGTTAGGTTCTTGAAGTTCCAGCTCCAAGGGGCAACCCCCATGCCTGAGTACGTGCAGCCATCTGTCTTCAAGGAAACCAAACCGAAGCTTCTTACCAACTTTCCTCCCAAGGCCCATTTGCCTCTCTATCCTTCATCCTCCTGCTAGCCGGCTTCAAGTTAGAGCATGGGCTCCCTGTCTCCAGTGCCTGGCAACCTTAGAATACAACAGGTCCTTGTGGGCCAGAATGATCAGAAAAGGCTCTTGACTTTCCTTTGTATGAATGGTATATCCATGCCATCTTTGCTCTGGGTTCTCTCACCTGGCATGTGCCCATCCTGCTTAGATCTAGACCTAGTCAATTCTCATCAACTTATAATTGAGATCCCACAGTGAGTGGATACATCCTCTTGCCTTCCACAACAGCTTCAAATGTGTGTGTGTGTG
>LOJH01050763.1:0-10839 GCA_001685095.1 Ellobius talpinus
TCTCTCTTTAAAAAAGCAGCAACTGCCCTCCACTCGCTCTCTGGCTTCTGGCTCAGCTTCTGGTGACTTGGCTCCTTTCCTGATTGCACAGAGGGCTGTTGTCTGGGATGGTGATYTGTAAGTTTTCCCCCTTAAATAAATAACTATTCTATTAATCATAATTCTGAACTGGTGTGGGATTGTTTATGACTTATGCCTTCATCCTTGCTTTGTCTCTTACATGCAGACACTAAATGAAAAACAGTCATTAATACAGAAGGAATTGCTTTAGAGGGAAGTAAAGTAGCATGATGAGAAGGCATATGGTCAAACAACATTCTATGCACATATGAAAAAATCATATGAAACCAATTGTTTTGTTTAACTGGAGCAAAACTAAGTGGAACAGAGTTAAAGCATAAAAAGAGATATACATGTAACATCTATTATATGTTACACACTTAGACTTTCATTTAATTGAATTTTCTTATCTGAATCAAAGAACCCAAAAATTATTTCCTTGACAGTCTTATCAGCATTTTGACTATGGTGCATAACATATCCTTCTACATGTGTAAGAATAAATGACCTACATTATATACAATGATTGCCTTGGAGATTTAAGGTTTAGTTATCTTTTTAGCTAATAAATATTACTAATGGAGCTGGGTGATGGTGATGGATACCTTGAATCCCAGCACCTGGGAGGCAGAGGCAGGCGGATATCTGAGAGTTCAAGGCCAGCCTGGTCTACAAGAGCTAGTGCCAGAACAGGCTAAAAGCTACAGCAAAACCTTGTCTCGAAAAACCAAAGAAAAGATTACTAATGGAAAATATTTTGTGGAGAACAGATGAAATATCTAAAATTCAATATATCCAAATATATTATTGACAGGGGCTACCCTGTATGGAAACCCCTTGGGGGAGGGGTTTAGAAGTTGCAGAGTCAATGACATAGACTCCAGGAGCCAGGTGAGTAGCAAAAGCCAATTCGTTTATTGAGTGTATGAGCAGGCTTATTATACCCACTCTCAAGGCCCTATTGGCTTAAGTGGCTGACTCTGCTACATTTCCTCCTTTGCATCTCCAGTCAGGTGTCTGTGACAGCAGTCTCTGGATGTAGGACAGACCTTAGGTTGGCTCAGGAAGTACCTCCATGCATGCTTATGTGGGCTGGTTTTGGCAGTGCAACGGTGGCTTGGGTAGGCTGACTGACAGTTTCTTCTATATATTTTGTCACTTGAGATGTGAGCAAATGTTTACTCATACCAGATAGTGTACCTACAAATCTATTATGTAGCTTTTCATTGAGAATTGTGAGCAAATGTGTACTCATATCAGACAGTGCACCATGAGCAAACCAAATAAATGATGCCCTCCAAGTCTAAGTTAGTGAATCAGTGAGTGTATTGGGGTTGGGGATGGGAACATAACTGATTTCAAGGTAGCAGCATCACCTAAAATCTCCACCCCAGAATGGGTGAGAACTCTTGAAAACTGTGCCCTGGAAAACCTTGTGCAAGTTGAAGCGAGTTTGACATGTTGGAGAGTTGCCCTACTTTAGTAGTTCTCACTTGTTATAGAACCTTGGGAGGGAATCTTGGGAGTCTTGTCATTTTGAGGGCCTTCTTGACACTTCTGATTGTTTACATCCTTAGCATTATAAATTTTTCTTACTTCCTGTATTTTAGGGAGCCTCTCCACAGAATATAATGTTTAAATTTGAAGAAAGTTCCTATACAACAAAGCTACAAATGACTTATCTCTAAAACAGTACTTTCAAAAGTTTCAAAACTGTCTACCAGTTTATCTGTGTCTATCTCAACTTGAATACATTAAAAACATATGTATATATACACACATGTCAGTGACTATTTAAAGCAACTCTGTTTCCAACAGTTGTATCAGAGATACATAGTGTTAAAGAAAGTCACTACTGAGATTTGAAGATTAATTTTTGTTTTTAATTTTTATTATTTATTTTGCATGACAACTACAGTTTCCCCTCCCTCCTCTCCTCCTATTCCCTCCACCAACCTCCCCTCCATCCTACCTCAATCAACTCCTCTGTTTCCATTCAGAAAGAGACAGGCCTCCCAAGGGTATCAACACAGCATGGCATATCAAGTTGCAGTAAGACTAAGCACCTCCCCTTGGATTAAGGATGGGCAAGGCAATCCAGTATGAGGAATAGGTCCCCAAGAGCCAGCCAAAGCATTAGGAACTGCCCATGCATCCACTCTTAGGAGTCCCACAGATAGACGAAGCTACACAACTGTCACATATACGTGGAGGTCCTAGGTTGGTCCATTCAGCCTCCTTCGTTGTTGTATCAGACTCTGTGAGTACCTATGAGCTATATTTGATGTTTCATGAATTTTCTTGTGACATCCTTGACCCCTCTGTCTCCTATAGTTCTTCTTCCCATTCTTCAGCAGGATTCCCCAAGCTCAGATGAATGTTTGGCTGTGGGTCTCTGCATCTGTTTCCATCACTTACTGGATGAAGGCTCTCTGATGACCATTGGAGTAGTCCCAAGTCTGATGATGCTGATGGAGATGGCCAGTTCAGGCTATGTGTCCACTATTGCTTAGGAATCTTAGCTTGGGTCATCCTTATAGACCCTTGCAAGTTTCCCTTGCATGAGGTTTCTTCCTGATCCCAAAATGTGCCCCCTTCCAGTCATCTCTATCTACCCCCAACCCAATCCCTCAAGTTCCCATCCCTATCTGCCCCTAGTCCACCCAGGAGATCGCTTCTATTTTGTTTTCCCAGGGAAGTCCTGTTTGGGCACACCTGTTTGGGCACTCCTTGCTACCTAGCCTCTTTGGATATCCTTTATTATACAGCTAATATACACTTATGAGTGAGTATATGAAATGTTTGTCTTTCTGGGTTTCTGTTACCTCACTCAGGATCTTTTTTTTCTAATTTCATCCATTTGCTTTCAAATTTCCTGATGAAATTGTTTTTAACAGCTGAGTAATACTCCATTATATAAATGTACCCCATTTTCTTTATCTATTCTTTGGCTAAGGGGCATTTAGGTTGTTTATAGGTTCTGGATATTGCAAATAAAGCTACTATGAACATATTGAGCAAGTAACCTTGTGATATGATTGAGCATCCGTTGGGTATATGCCCAAGAGTGGGATAGCTAGGTCTTGAAGTAGATTGAGTCCTGATTTTCAGAGAAACCACCACACTGATTTCCAAAGTGGTTGTATAAATTTGCATTTCTACCAGCAATGGAGAATTGTACCCCTTGGTTACACATCCTTTCCAGCATAAGCTATCATTGGTGTTTTTGTTCTTAGCCATTCTGACAGGTGTAAAATGGAATTTCATAGTCATTTTGATTTGCATTTTCCTGAGAGTTTAAGGATATTAAAATTTTCTATAAGTGTTTCTCTGTCATTTGAAATTCTTCTGCTGAGAATAATCTGTTTAGGTCTGTACCCATGTTTTAAAATTATTTGATATTTTGATGTCTAGTTTCTTAAGTTTTTAATATATTTTGGAGATCAGCCCTCTGACAGAAGTGGGGTTGTTGAAAATATTTTCTCATTCTGCAGGTTACTGTTTCATCCTATTGACAGTATCCTTTGACGTACAGAAGCTTCTCACTTTCATGACGTACCATTTACTGGTGATCTCAGGGTCTGTGCTACTGGTATCCTACTGAGGAAGTTGTCTCCTTGCCAATGTGTTCAAGGCTACTCCCTACTTTCACTTCTCTCATGTTGAGTCTATCTGGATTTCTGTTGAAGTCTTTGATCCACTTGGACTTGAGTTTTGTGCAAGATAATAGGTATGGATCTATTTACATTCTTCGACATGCCAAAATCAAGTTAGGCCTGCACCATTTGTTGAAGATGCTTTCTTTTTTTCATTGTATAATTTTGACTCCTTTGTCAGAACTCAAGTGTGGTTAATTTGTTAGCACAGTACAACAAACTTTATCTGAAGAAAATAACTCACAAAGAAATTTGAGGAACATGAGTGATGGTTCAGCAGTTACGAGCACTGATTGCTTTTCCAAAGGACCTGGGCTCAATTCCCAGCACCCACATGGTAGTTCACAAGTGTTGTAACTCAGGCTCCAGGGGATCTGGTATACTCACACAGACATGCATACAGTCAAAACCCCAATATACATAAAAATATATTTTTTAAAAAGGAAGAAATTTGAATTTAATTTAAATATAAAGCATCTGAAGGCCTTTTAGCAGGAAGAATGCCAAGACCAACTACATTTTTCAAAGAACATTCTGACTAAGCATATGAATGTATTAGAAGAAGACAACAGCCAACTTCAGCTGAAAAACTTGTCAAAGAAATTAGAAAAATGGATGCCTTCGATCAACAAATAATTACTTATAAATTTCTATGGAGTAAGTATTATAGATACAAAGATAATGGAAAAATATAGATGTTCTTACATATTATTAAGAAAAACTCATTGTACTATGAAGGAGAAAAACATAGCAGAATATTATACTATATAAAATCATGCTCTAAAACAGAAACATAATATACATGTATATTTTCCTAAGAATTATTCTATTTGATGTGGGCAGAATAAAAATGCAGGAACAATAAGCCTATGAAGTTTAGGTAAATGAGGGAGCTTGATCAAGAAAAAGAGGTATGTTAAACAACAGACACACCCTGAGATATGTTTATTTTTTATAGATAAGCCAAAGCTTTGAATCATTAGAAGACCGTTAACATGTGAAAAATTATCCCGGGAGATCTGTGAAAGGACACTCACTGAAAAATTGGGAAAATAATAAATTTAATCTTACTTAGGGTGCACACAAGATTTATTTCATAGAAGTGAATATTTAAGGGCCATTCATTTGATTGTGTATCAGTTAATTATAACAAATTGAAACAATGCATTAGGACAATTTGTCTTAACCAATAGTGCTATTCTGGGAGAAATAGAATGTGATCATAATGTTCTATTAAAATTACAGTAGGAAAATTTAACTTGGTTAAGTCTCAAGTTTGCTAAAGAGGTATGTTATTCAGAAGTCAGTGGCAATGCACGAAGTGTTTCTATTATGTCTGTTTTTTAGATGTTCACTGGAGGTTTTGCAACTAAAACCTGTGAAATAACCCTTGAGTGAATCAAGTGTAATTTTGTAGACATCCAGATGGCTGTCTGACTGAAAAAATGTGTTCAAATAATGGGCAAAATATTTAACCAGTATTAAACGGAAGTTGAATAAGCTTTGCAAATGTACTCCAAGACAAACAAACAAACAAACAAACAAACACACACACACACACACACACTGCTTTCATCTAAATTAAAATGAGAAAAAGTTCCAGCCTTTTGAGATCCTAAGGGCATTTGATCTGCATTCCAAGTCAAATGTGTTTATAACCACCCACCCATCTGTAATCCTTTCTGCCACAATTATGATTTAAATTCTTATTATCTACTTTTGAGATTACTTGTCCTAGTGAAAACAGTTTTTGTACCAGGAAAAAGAATCTGTTCATCAGAAAATTGCTCAGGATGCATCCTTGGGTTCATGCAGTCTTCCACAATATTGTTAGTGGTAATTATATTCAACTCAATTCAATATATATGATGTAGGAGTAGCATATTAAGGTACAGATAAAATCATGTAGAGCCACAGGAGCAGACTAAATGCCAAGCTGTAGAAAGTTACTGGCTGCTCATAGCTACTAGCCCATCATTCTATAGAATGACAATACACCTTCTAAAGTGAATGTGGATATTCTCTAAGTGTTCTCTCCTGAGCCTCATTTTGTTTGTTTCTCTCTGTCTTTACATAATGCTGTTCCCTCCAGTTTTCTGCTGCTGCTACATAATCTTGGGCTAACCCACCAACTCATAGAGTCATGCCTATTACAAATAAACTATTACAAGTAAACTAAAGCTTATTGGACATTTGCACAAATACCTTTTTTGGAATGAGCTCAACAATTCTGTAATTGAGCTTTTGTTATTCCCTTTTAACTTTATTCTCAAATGTTATTATCTATTTAAATGATTTCTTTCTATTTTCATGACAGCAGCTGTTCACTAGCGGTGCAAGATGAGCAATCATTAGACCTATACTTTCACTCCTCTCCATCTCACATTACCATTCAAATAATCTGGTACATTTTATCTATTTTATTTTAAATGTCTGTTTCTCTTTGCCCTGTGCTCATTCTTAGCCTTAGAGTTTAGGTAATTAGTATCTTTCATCTGTTGCTATCACCTATAGACTTAGCCCTTCAGCCCATCATCCATGATGATGCTTCAATGATTCACATAACTATATTTTTAATGACTCATATCATTTCTCATTTTACTATGAGCCCCTTAGGGAAAGAGATCATACATATCTTATTTGAGTCTTATCACTAAGACTGTGCATATGGTCTGGCATAGAATAAACCAATCAAATAAGTAAATGCATTACAGGGAAATTATTGCAATAGTCTTTTTCAATTTCATTCCTGAAAGATACTCAACGTACATTAAATAATGAAATGGAAGTAAACTTACTTATTTCTTTATAGAACCAAATATTCACTACATCAGTGACTTAATCTTCCTAAGATCTCTTGTATTTGGGCCTTTTGACCTGTGCATGACAACAATATGTTTAAGTGATTGCTCACATTTGGATATACAGTGTCGCCTACCAAAAGCTCATGTATTTAAGATTTATTCTTGATGTAAGCAAGCTGAGAAGTGGGAATTTGGGGACATGATTAGATAATAAGGTTGTCCCTTTATACATAAATTAACCGGTCAATAGATTCAAAAATTAGAACTATGTAAGGTAGAACCTATGTAGATGAAGTAGGGGCATGTCATTGAAGACAATATCTTGTCCCGTCTCCCTCCTGTCTTCTTGTTCTTCCTGCAATAGGAACAGCTGCCATATGGTGATTAGCTCTGTTCAACTAGTCTTCTCTGTCATCATGGCCTATCTCATCACAGTCCCAGATGCAAAAAAGCCAATCATCCATGAACTGAAACTTCTGTGAATCTTTCCTACATTAACTTATTTGCCTCGGATGTTTGTCACAACAGTAAATGATGGAGTAAAACAGTGAGTCTCTAACCAGCGGTATCTGTAAGTTAGACAGTGGTAAGGGCTAGTAGTATTATCCTTTCTATCATGTTCATATCTATATTTACAGTGTCTATTCCAGTGTCTCTTATATAATAGGCACCCACAAGCATGTTACATGAATAAATGAGGTAAGTAGCTCAGCTACATGCCTCCTGTGGTTGAGTCATTTCTTCTGCAATTACAAACCTCATCTCCACACAGAAGCAGGCAGCTCTCGAAGCTTTTATCTCCAGAGCCTGGCAAGGAACATTACAATCTGATGTCACCCAATTAACACCCCTGAGGTAGAGTGCGGTGTTGTATAGAGGCCCATGTATGTCTTCTTAATGCCTATATTTCTCATATGTACCTGGATAAATATATAGCAAATGTAACAGTAACTCCTGTCTAATTGTTCAAAGTCTTCTTTATCAAGAGTACATCCCAAGTAAGGACATCCAAAGTAAAGTCAAGCAGATTGTCACTTTTTATTTAGTGACATTAACCATTTAACATCACCATTTCCTTTTCTGGATAGGTGAATGTTCCCTCTGTCAACATCATTAAGCTTGTCTCTTCTCCAGTGAAGATCCCAGGAATCTTCTCAATGAATGTGTGATGTTTGCAGAGAATATTCAGAGGACAAGTCCATCCCCATCTCATCATTTGTCATTCAGAACTTTCTTGGGACTCCTGGATGATAGATTGGGGCTAAAATAGAAGCTCTTCTTAACACATACTCACTTTTAACACTTTTCTTTCTTCCTCCCTCTGATATCTCCAACTCTGCAAGCCACAAACATATTTTTGAATGCTTATTTTGGGAGCTCAGCTAAAAATTGCAATTCAAGTGATGGCCTTTGTAAGTTGGGGAGACTCCTGAATTCTAAAGCTGGGCCTTCTTTTCAGAACTACTTTTGTGTAAATAAAAACATAGACTGTGTCTGCATGAAATTCCCAGGTCAAAAGAAAGTTCACTATTTTCCACCAAACACGGCTTAATAAAAACCCACCCAGAGATAAAGAAAATTAATGCTGCAATTATATAAAGAGGTGAATCTATGCCTGAGAAATTGTGGAAATCACCCCCACCCTTTAATTCCATGTAGGCAACAACTGACCTGCTTATTTCCATGAATTCAAAGCAGAGTTGAACTTCCCTGTAATTAGGACAAATCATCTGAATGTGTTCTTGAATCTTTTCTCTACTTAATGAACTTTTGTAAAGGAAGGGTAGCAAGGAGTATCTGACACCAGGATTCTCAAGATAGTCAAAACTTATTCAAGCTTGGTTTCCCAAGGTCATTTAACACAAAATTAAATGCTTTACTTAGAATTTTTCAACTACCTCAGGTTTGTGTGTGAGTAATCGTATAACTAGTCATCACGTAATATAAAAAGATTAGCAATATTTTATCTTTTAAAAGACTTTGATCTCTAAAGATGTTAACCTCAGCCCAAGAGAAAAATATAATTGGCAAGAAACAAAATGTACTGGTTTGTGAAATATTTCAAGACTCAAGAGAATGGAGATTCTGATGGAAAATTAGACTGGAAAGTTCCATCTAGGCACCAACCGAGATAAGTCACCATAAGCTTTTCTTGCCTGTGGATGTTAAAATAGGAAATGTGCAGTCTTATTTCAAACCATACGCAGATACACACATTCACAAAATATAGGCTTGGAGTTACAGAAACAAGTATTATTTTGACTTCCAAAGGTTTTTCAGACAAGTGGATTTCCTATGACAACTAGTTTTATACTCTCTGACTTGCCTCTTTCACCTCATTCTAGACTACTTTTCACTAGAGTATCTATCCTCATTCAGCTCATTGAGCACACTAAGCCTATCCATTCCTTACTATCGGTGTGTTTTCTATTTAACTCTTCGGAATATCTAATCTTTCTCTAAATGAAATAAAATGAAGCTCAGAGATTCTTTGGGGATCCTACCTAAAGTACACTATGTTTTTCATGGAGTCTGTATGTATTCTCTTAAATAACAATCACTAACACTTTTTTACTTACCTATTCTTTTTGTTCACTTTCTCTCAGCATTACATTATAACTATTATGAAGGTAGGCAGTCAGCTCTCTTCACCAAGTCCCCAACTGCATTATGATGACAAGCAGTAAATACTTAAATATGTGTCCTGAATGGAAGAATTAGTGCATTAAATGATAAGGCAATCAAACAAATGACCACCGTAATATGTAGAATAGAATAAATATTGTGGGTCAGTGTTATGAGCACTTTGTCTTTCTGGACCTGTTTTTCCATTAATTTTAACAATGATTATGTTAAAAACAATCTCTTGGGGAAATGAGGGAGACTGAAAGAGAGAGAGAGAGAGACAGAAAGAGAGAGAGAGAGAACAAGAACATGATATCAGAGGAGAAAACTAACCATCAATCTTAATCCAACAGTGAAACCTGAAAGCTACATTTGTAACTTGACTGGAAATACATGCCCAATAATTCAATAGTGGCATGGATGTCAATGGAGTTACAAACAACTTTCTAATTAGAATTAAGTCCTACTGTGATAAATACCCATAAGCGATACAATTACCAAGTAAAGAATCTGTGACTAGACAGGTCATTAGTCTTAGAAGAGAACCTATTATTATGCTACTAAATGGATAAAGTATTGATACTAAATGGATATAGTATTGAACTGACTATAAATTTATTATTGTTAGACCCATAGGTAATGTCATGTTTCATCAAAGAAGATGCTAATTTTAGTAGATACTGATTAAAAGAGACCTACAACTGGTTAAGATGAAGAGAATAAAGGACTATGTAATGTTTAGCTCCAAATGAAACATAAGGTGCACCCTAGGGTTCAGGGACATTTTCAGAAGATGGAAAAGAGTGTAGGTGCCAGAGGTGGTGGATAACTATAAGAACATGGCATTTTATGAATAGAGTAGAGAAGCTGCATATATGCACTCAGAGTGTCTGTGACAACATACACAAGACCTCTGCAACCCAAGCCAGACTAAATAGCAGCATGGAGAGGAGACTTGGAGATGAACTTCCATGTATCATCAAGGAGCTATTGGTAACTGATAGCTGCTATAATGAGAATCAGATTTCTTAGTGAATATAACCACTGCTTCAGTGGAAAACTACACATCCAAGAATGTATGGGCAGCAAAAATTAGACTTGATGAGTATTTTTAAAAGGAGGACACAAAGTTGTGTAGATAGGGAAGCTGTGGTAGTTCTGGAAGGAATTGAGGCAGGGAATAACATAATCAAAATGCAGTACATGAAATTTTCATAGAACTAAGGAAAAATTTTGAAGATTAAAAAAGTAAGAAAACTCAATCTCAAAAAAATAGGGAACTAACAAATTTTATGACTCAAATGGACTTATCAGACATCTGTAGAACATTTCATCCAAACATAAAAGAATATACCTTCTTCTCAGCACCTCATGGAACCTTTTCAAAAATTGACCACATACTCAGTAACAAAACAAACCTCAACAAATACAAAATAATTGGAATCACCCCATGTATCTTATCATATCACCATGGTTTAAAACTAGAATTTAGCAGCAATACTAATTACAGAAAGCCCACAAACACATTAAAATTAAACAATGCTCACCTGAATCGTCAATGGATCAATGAAGAATTAAAGAAAGAAATTAAAGACTTCCTAAAATTCAATGAAAATGAACACACAACATAACCAAATTTAATGGACACAATGAAAGCAGTGTTAAGAGGAAAGTTCATAGCACTAAATGCCTAC
>LOJH01050764.1:8367-20640 GCA_001685095.1 Ellobius talpinus
ATTTGCATTTCTCTAATGACTAAGGATGTTGAACATTTCCTTAAGTGTCTTTCATCCATTTTAGATTTTTCTGTTGAGAGTTCTCTGTTTAGGTCTGTTCCCTATTTTTTATTGGATTATTTGTTCTTTTGATGATCAATTTTTTTAGTTCTTTGTATATTTTGGAGATCAGTCCTCTGTCTGATGTGGGGTTGGTAAAGATCTTTTCCCATTCTGTAGGCTGCTGTTTTGTCTTGTTGACTGTGTCCTTTGCTTTACAGAATTAGCCCTTATTCTAATGTGTGCCTCTGTAGTGCTGAGTGGTTCCACACATTGCTGTTTCTGTTTCTGTATGTGTATATCGGTATGAGCATGTATATGTGTGTGCAAATATGTATTTGAATATATGCATGTTTGCATGTAGGTATGTATATGTGTGTGTTCACATGTGCAGAAGCCAGAGGTCAATATTGGATGTCTACCTCAGTTACTCTCATCTTTAAATTTTTTAAAGAATCTTTTTTGACAAGGTTTCTCACTGAACCTAGAGGACATGATTGGCTAGACCAACTAGGTAATAGGCTCCAGGGATCCACCTCTCTTCACCTTCCCAGAGCTATAATTCCAGATGCTTACCACACCTGTTGTAAGGAGCACAGGCCCCTTTGTTCCATCCTGCCCAGCTAGCTTACACCCAAAATAACAACACAGAAGTTGTGTTAATTAAATTACTGCCTGGCCCATTATATCTAGCCTCTTCTTGGCTAACTCTCACATCTCGATTTAACCCATTTCTAATAATCTGTGTTCACCACGAGGTTGTGGCTTACCAGCAAGATTCTAACCTACGTCCATCTCAGGCCAGAGATTGATGGCGTCTGCCACATTGCCTTCTTCCCAGCATTCTGTTCTGTCTACTCCGCCATCCTAAGGGCTTCCCTATCAAAAGGCCAAGGCAGTTTCTTTATTCAACCAATGAAACAATGCAAATACAGAAGGACCTCCTATACCACATACCACACCTAGATTTTTTATATGGATACTGGGGATATGAATGCAGGTCCTTATTTTTACATGGCAGGCACTGAGCATCTTCCCAACTCTCATAGATCGATGTTTCTTTTAATTCTGGTTAAAGTTAACCTACCGATGTGGTCTGGAAGTTGGGGTGTTAGATTCCTTATGCCCAATCCAAATGCACAAACACTTGCCCTGAAACCACTGTCTAAACCCGGTTCCTTTCTGATTTTCAGAGGGACTTGCCAGCATTCATTCTGTCATCATCAACAGCCTTCTCTTAGGAGTCGCAGAAGTCTTGGTCTAGCATTTGTCTCTCTAGACTATCAACCTCGCATGTAGCAATTCATCTTGTGCTGGGAAATCCCTGCCAGCTCCTCACTGGAACCTGTGCCACTTTTGTGCCTAAGCTGGACACCCTGACTTACTGGAGTCAATTCTTTTGTGGATTCCTCAAAAAGATAATGAAAATAAAGCAAACATATGGTTACCATCTACTGTTAGTGACTAACTCCAACCCTGAAGGCACAGCTGGGAGGCTCTGCTTGAAAGGAAGACCAGGCCTGAAATGCAGCCACACTGTCAGCAGGGTCCGCAGTCACTGTGTTCATCCCGCACCTCATCGTTGCTGCTCCTCTCAAGGCCACACCTGGTTTCTGAGACGAGAGGAAGAGCCATTCTCCTTACCACCATTTCCTTTTAGTTTTGGAAGAATAAACACTTTCCAGTAGAATTTCATAGACTCTCATTGATCAGATTTACATATAGCTAATATTTACAGATATTATAGATAACTGTCATTTTTCTGTGATAAAAAATGTAGTTAATGTGATGGAGAGATGGCCCTACAGTTAAAAGCACTTGCTGCTCTTGCAGAAGACCCAGATTCATTCCCAGCACCTATATGGTAACTCATAACCATCTGTAACTCCAGTTCCAGGGAATTCATTGCCCTCTTTTGGCACTGCATACACATGGTATACATGCCTATACATAGACAAACATTGAACGCATAACATAAAAATATTAAAAGGGTAAATCAGTTGGTTAAAGGAGAGGATGAGATGACCATATTACAGTGTATAATAGCACATCATTTAGGCACAGGCATACATGCAAACATACATGCTACACATACCTTATCCACACACATGGCACAAGTACACACACACACTGTCCTTAGTCTCCTCCTGGGTTGTTCATTTATCTGGATGTCATTGTCAGATTGAAAATCAACTTTTCTTCAAACTCCAAAAGCCTGTCCTACAGCAGCCCATGCTGATCCATGCCTACTCTGTGGAGATAGGTCCTGGTTTTCTGTGACTTCTCCCCACACTCCCCATGGGCTGCCATTCCATGATGGTTATGCTGTGGCTCTATTTGGTCAGCCATCTGTGTCTTCAGGCTTTGGTCTGTACCACTGAGTCCTTCAGCTGTGGACACACATTGCCCTTGGTTTCCAGTCTGTTCCTCGTCACTATTCTTCATTCTCTCTGAGTCTCACAGACATTGGACTTATTTAACCCCCATCTATCTTACCATTGTCAAATCTGTCTTCACCCTCTATATTTTTTGTTCTCCTTTCTAGGAAATTTTTGCAAGATTATATCCCAATCCTACTACTGGGATTTGGTACATCAAATTTTAATATGCAAGGGATCTTTCTGGCTCTTTGAATCTCTTTCCTTTTCATATAAACTCCCATTTCTATTTTAGGCATGTATCATCTTCTCTTATGTCCTGAGACTATCATTTTCAAAGGCTTTTTTTGTAACTTTTATTTTCCCCGAGTGTCTTGGTTTTCTTTTCTCTCACTGTGTTTCTTCTGCATGTTTTGCACTGGACCTGTTTTCAGACATCTGGAAACCTTGGGCTTGCAAATGTTGACCTGACGCATTCTCCATTCAGATTTTGTTACTGTCATCTTTCACTGTGTTGTTGTCCTTCTCTCCTTAGGTTTACGTCTTCATTTAATCATTGCTATCCCTTTTGTGAGCTTTGAGAATAACCAAAAACCCGCTGGGGAGAGGAGGAGGAGGATGGTATTTACCACTTCTTCAGAAGTGTTTCTTATTTCCTCTGCCCTAAGGTCATTTTGGCTCCCCCTACCAATGTAACATCAAGAGCATTCATTCTGGCTCTTACTAAAATAAGAAATAAGAGTTCTTTCTTCCAACCTGAGTGCAAATCCAGGAATCTATGCTGAGATTAGTCCACAAAGCTCATTTGTTGAGACCTTCTGACACATAAACAGAGAGACTGACTCCAAACTGGTGAACTGTGATTGCCCAGATCATGGCTTTTGCCATAGGTATTTAGGCTGTCTCCTCAGTCAGTGGCCTTGGAGCCACTTATAGTCCTGTACCCTCTGAGGCCCTTGGGGATGAAAGCCTCTCTATCCTCCTCACATTCCTCCAAAGTTATAACTTCTACCTTATATCTACTTCAGTTCCCATGAGACACCTCCACCCTGACACCAGACATCTTTGACTGAATTTCTCAGATCACACTGAGTAACAAAAACCATTAAATACTCAAAGAACCTCCATAGTCCTTATGCTAATTTCCCATTTACTGGACACAAACAATAGAACTAGTAAAATAAAAAAAGCTGACAAATCTTAACTCACAGCTCTGAGTTCTGATGAAATGATCTTAAGCAGTACTAAACAGTAATCGTTTCATGTTCTTTGAATAAGGGAAGCATGGATGCTGAGATGTTCAATGGACCACATGATAACAAATGAGATTTGCTTGCCCTACTGTGATCCCAAGTTTGGCTGCATGGATGGATAGACGTGGAAGGGACTATATTGTTGGTTGGTGAAACTCTTCCCCGGCTTCCTATAGAGATGACCAGCTTCAGGTTTGGTGGGAAGTGCACACAATGAGCTGAGAGCATTGCTCAATTTTAAAAGGAAAGAACCATTCAAGCAGAGAATGATGGAACATTCCAAGTAGATAGTGTTCTTGGTGCCCAAAGCCATAAACGGTCCCCAGAGTCCACATTGACATACGTGAAAATATAAAGAAGGAAAAGGGAGAAGAGAGATGCTGCAGAGAAATGTCACCTAGAATCCAACTCTTGCCCCTACCAGCAATAGGCTGAGATACACTGAGGTCATATATTTTGCCTAAAATATCTAACCCCCAATATTTTGTAGCTGTGATTGGCCACTAAAGGGACTAACACAGGAGACAAAGTGCCTGTCTCAAAAGTACCTAGCAGTGTAGGTGACTACCTTACTTGACCCTATTCTGACAGAGAGTGTTGGCCTCTGTGACCAAGCCCGTAGAACATATCTGAAAGAAGGGTTCTGTCTTTAACCAGATGGTACCCATTCCTGTGAGATGGTGGGCAGTGTGGGGGATAGGGTATAGACATCTGTTGAGAATATAAACCCTGTAGAAGAAAGGACTGAAATGTACATATACCTCTGTGTGTGTGTGTGTGTGTATGTTTGACTACACAAAAATGCATGTTAAATATTCCTTTTCTTTTGGAGATAGTGCTATAGAACTGTGTCCTCCAGGAAGAACATAGTCACTGCCATCTGGAACTCTAAACTGTTCTGATAACCTGCAGGAGACAACACTGAGTTTACTAATGTTTCTTCACAGAAGTGAGCAGGAGAAAGATCATCAGGTCCTCACTTGACATCAAAGCCATTCATTTCCTCCAGCTCTAGCTCCTAACTGCATTCAGTCCTGCCCCAGCTTCACATGGTCCAGGAAAATGCCAGAATAGGTAGGAGGTGGAAGCATGACTGGTTCTGGGAAGTCTTTCCATGTAGCTTTAGGGAGATTATCATCATGAGTGGGACTTTCTGATGACACACCTTCTTTTGGAGTCATCAATATCTCTGTGAGTAACCCCTCGGTCTCACTTCCACCCTCAGCCATGCTTCTGTGAAGAAGCCTGCTCCTCAGATCTTGTTGGTAACCCTTCACCAGAGCTACTGTGAGAATCTATGAGAAACCCCTCACCCAAACGCCTGTGAGGAACTACCCTCCTGTGTCTACCTCCCCAGTAGATAGAGTACTGTATGCACCATCATCACGCCTGGTGTTCCTCTAACTCTCAAAGGAAGTAATATGTATCCAGAGGTTAGACTTTCTTCAGTGGGATGAAGAAGCAAAAAGGGCAAAGTGTGTAGAAAAGGGGAAATGTGAAGCTCAAAACACACTCTTCGTATCTGGTAGAGAAGGAAGATAAAGGAGTGTGATGCCAGCAAGTCATGCTCCAGGTGAGCATGGAGGGAGCACACAGGTGATTAGTTCAGCCCTGGGCCGGGCAGGAGGGCTCAAGGGCATGGAGGAGAGGCCCAGACTTGTAAAAGACAGAGGACTGGTGACAAAAGGCAAGTTTGTTTGCTTCTGGTTCCAATGGAAGAAAGAAGAGACCTAGACAATGAAAGAAGGAGCGAAAGGTAGCTGAGGTTTGAGAAGTGCAATCCTGCTGCTAGGACCAGATGAGCTCCCCCTTATGCTCTCAAGAAGAGGGAGGACTAGCATCTAAAGCCCATTTTAAAGCCTCTGTGCTTGCACCTGGGAATTCCATATCAGAGGGAAAGCTACCTCAACAGGTACTAGGGTTTCAAAGATACGGCTTGGATGGAGAGATTGTGAATAACTGTTTCAATGTTCATATTTAATTATCCTAAAACTGATAGGAAATACTATTTGAACTAAATATTCATCAATATGGTTCAGGAAATTTATCAAATGTCTGCAGAAAATGAAACATTGCTGAGAAAATGAACACCAAATGTATTTGTATCACCACACAGCATAAAAATTAAGGATAGAAAGAAATAAGCACCAAGTACATTTGGAACAGATTCAAATGACAGTTTGATTACAAAATATAAGGTCTGCCTAAATCTCATTAGAAATGGCTAAAAAGAGAAGAAATATGCCTAAAGAAAGTATCCCTTATACCTGTTTTCCTTCAGTATAATTTATAGCATTTAGTGAAGAGAATTATAAATAAGAAAACTTGATACATATGTGATATTCAGAATGTGAAAGAAATATTAAACAGCATAATAATGCTTGTATTTTAGAATGTTCTGTGTTGTTAATAGAATGCCACATGTTCAAGATAAATTTGGTCATGGAATCATTGTACCAAATCCATGAGTTCTAACCTAGTTTGTTTTGAAGCATTATAATTTATTGATTCTTGGAGCCAATAAAGTACTGTAGGTCAACATCAGCAAAAATCCCATTATTAGCGATGATAACATGGTGAATAAGGTAGAATTTCTGGTCTTCTTCCAATACCACTTTCTTTGCTGATCTGAATTGTCTTGGTTTTTGTTTTCCCTCATTTTTCTTAGTTACTTAGGATTTCTGTACAATGTATTTAATCATATGCACATTCTCCAACTCCTTCAGAGATCCCCCTTCCCTACTGTGCTGGTCAGTTTGTGTCAACTTGACACATAATAGACTCATTTGGGAGGAAGGAACCTTAGTTGAGAAATTGCCTCCATCAGATGTACCTGTAGACAAATCTGTGGGGGTATTTTCTTGGTTTATAATTGATTGGGGGTGGGAAGAAAACTGGGGAGGTGGTCCTGGGTGGGATGGATAAGAAAGCAAGATGTGGGCTACAGAGGTGGCTCGGTGGTTAAAAGCACTAGCTGCTCTTACAGAGGACCAGAGTTCAATGCTCAGCACCCACACAAGAGCTCACAACTGTCTTTAACTCCAGTGCCAGGGGCTCGAACACCCTCACATAAACAGAAATGCAGGCAAAACACCAATGCACATGAAATAAGAATAAATTAATTGGAACAAAAAGAAATCAAGATGAGCAAGCCATGGGGAGCAAGGTAGTTAACGAGATACATTTCTCTATGGCCTCTGCTTCAATTCTTGCCTCTAAATTCCTATTTTGAGTTTCTGACTTGATTTCCTTTGATGATGGACTGCAACTAATAAGGCATATAATCCCTTTCCTCTCCAAGTTGCTTTTGCTCAGTGTGTGACCACAGCAACAGTGAAGTAAGCTAAGACTTGTATCAACCCAACATGGTGGCCTCTTGCTTTAACTCTAACCCATTAAGTACAGTTTGGGCTAACCTCATACTCTTAGGTACGGGGTTATCTTTCAGAGTATGACCCACCTGCCAGGAGTCAGACTCTTAAAAGAAATGGAAGTTGCCCCTCCCCAAGAGGTCTTTAACTGGGATGGGACTCAGGACTCATCTTCCATTTCAATGCTGGGATTTTGTCTATTTTGAACTCGTGTAACTCTTGTGATGCTGTAAAATCTGCTGTGACTTCAGTTTTGCAGCTGACTTATGTCCAGAGAACACGGTTGCCCCGTCGTCATCTCTCTCTTCTGGCTCGTGCAATCTTCCTACTCCTTCCACAATGATCCACAAGACTTGGGAAGAACAGATAAAGATGTCCCACTGAGGGATGGGTAGTCCACGGTTTTGACAGAATGCCCCCCATCGCCTCTCCAGATTAGTAAGCCAACTATCCAGAGATGAGAAATGAAACACACAAAGCACATGCTTGTGGGGAGCAGGGGCCTGAGAGTGTCCTTTCTGCACCCATTCTGAAGACACCTTCACATTTCTGAGCTGTTGGGCTGCCTACAGATCTCCGGGAATGTTTTAAAGGTTTGGGATATTTGAGAGCAGAGACTTGTGGAAGAGGCAGGGTACCAGATCATCCCTGCTGCTAGGCCTCCTCAAAGGTATTCTGAACATCTGCTGACAGTCTGAGCCTTAAATGGACATAAACATTCCCTTGATGTCCTTGAGTGCTTACTCCCTGTATCCCTGTATCGTATTTTCCCTTGACTGAAAAAGAAAACACGGATGAATAATTTTTACTCTAGGGAGAATTAGCCATTTGTCCAATCATTCTAGTTGAAGTAGTCTATTGAGAAGCTTAAACAAGAAACTTGACCCCTGATAGGATGGCAGAAGAGGAAGAGGTCACAGGAACACATCATGAAATTTATCCAGAAACTTGCAAGCAGCTAAGTCCTCTAAAAGGGTTCTATTAACCCCTCCCTTTTTTTTCCCTCTCGGAGACACAGCATGAGCGTAACAAGGTAAATTAAGATTAATTGAAATTGAAGTTGTGTATAAAATCTGTTTTTCAGTATTTCTTTAGGTTCCTCTCCTGAGTGTAATCCTCCATCAGAGTATGGTTCAGTATGGGTTGACCACTTATAAGATGAACCCTGCTACCAATGCCAAGGACTTTGCTCCTCTGAAAATTTTCTCTGCCTTCCTGGAAGTGCCTTAGTTAGAATGTTATTTTTCTTTTTCTTCTTTCCAAAAGTACCCATTTACCCAGTCAACATACCAAGTAGTCACTTCACTGTCTCCTGCTAGGTTCTATACACTGATGTACGGACAAATACAGTCTGCAACTCTTTGTTACATCCTCTCTGCTTAGTCTGAGAAAAGGGTTGTGGGAAATTTAAAGAAGACCCAGGGAATGTGGGAGTGGGTGGTCCCATGGGACTGGCTGGAAAAGAGTGAATCTGTGTGTCCATCTAGGGGTGGAGGTGCAGAAGTGATGGGGAGGGACCACTTGGTGTATTTACACATGGAAATCAGACGTTTATAAAATTATCTAAGGCATCTGGAGCAGGTATTTTTACATCCAGCACAAAGGACCCTAAAGTGAGGGCAGAGAGTGCATCTGGATAGTGAGACAGATAGCAACAAAGGTGAGAGCAGCTACTGGATGTGCACTACCACTGTGCTGACGGCATGCACTGGAAAAGTGAGGGGAGATGGTGCTTAGCTGCCACCCCCTCTCATAACTGTGTCGTAGTCCAGCGAGGGAGAAATGGAAATAAATGAGACAAGTCATTGTAAAGAGAAGCTAAACTTTTCCCCATCCCGTCACACACTGGAATATTTAATCTTGTGGAGATGAAGAAGCGCTACAGAAAGAAAGAGCTGATGGAATATGCCAGTTCAGTTTGTTTCATCCAGTATGGGTGTTGGATGTGGAGAAGAAGAAGAAGGTGTCATCAGAGATGAAACACCCAGCCAGGAATCTGAGTTGGAAATGTCAGCATGAGCTTGAAGTTGTCCTGTGCTCTAGCTGGGCTGCTTGGAGTTGTCCTGTGCTCTAGCTGGGCTGCTTGGAGTTGTTGGACGGATGATGGAAGTGTCCCAGCCACAAAGACTGAGTTACCCAGACAGCCCTCGAGACAGGCTCTTCCCAGCACAATTGGAAACTCCCCCAGAAGGCAGAGCAGAGAGGGGACAGAATGGATCCACTGGAAGCAAATAGAAAGCCCCTCAGAGGACTAAATGTACAGCTTGCGCCCTAGAACAGTCTGGTGAGGCCCTGCAGACCATGGGTCAAACAGTTTGAACTTCCATTCTGATGTTAGCAACTGGGACTTACTAATTCTACCTGAACCCATTTACTAAGATAATTTCAAATGTCCAGCCATACCCGTCAGGTTAATAACCCAACAGCAAGTAAAAGGGAAAAGAGAAAGGCTTTCTTACCAGGGAGTAAGTATAGAGAGGGAGCATTTCTCCTTAGAGACATATTCCCTCTTACAGGAGAAAGGAGTAATAAATCTAGATTTCTGGCCTTTTGTGGCCTCCACTAAAAACATACATCTCATGCCTGAGTACCAAAGACCCAAGGCACCTTGCTGATGGTGACAACCCAGCAGGAACATACTGAACAACACCGAGTGTGTGAGGCTAGGATGTGGCACAGGGAGGCAGTTCATCTGGGGAGGGTGGAGTGGCCAGAGAGGGGCCTGGAGGTGTGCCAGCAGACTGCCGCCTTCTGTTCGGATCCGAGGTGACGGGCAGTTTGTTTGTGGTGGCTCAGTGGCATGAGTTCTTGTTCCGTGTTATTTCCTGCCTCTGTGCTTTATTTCCTATGTCTGTGTTTATTTTATAACTTTAATCAGCTCAAAAGACAAAACCAGAGAAGACTTACATATTTATATTTTGACATTTCGAAGAGATTAAGATTGAAATAAAATGGCATTAGCTCAGGCTGGCACGAGTTGTGTGTGTTCTAAACTATGGGCATATTCGCTTATGTAGATAAACAAAGGAAAGATGGATCACCCTAAGTATGCCACAGCAGAAATATCTGCCGTTAACATGTTATATCTTCTTTGTTTCAATTTTATCAAACAAATTTAGTATTAAATATAAGTCTTTCTCTTGATATGCTGTTGGGTTTTTGCCAACTTGACATGTGGGAACAGGGAAACTTTATTGAGGAATTGCCTCCATCAGTTGACTTGTGAGCATGTCTGTAGGGGCATGTTCTTAATTCTTGATTAATTTGAGAGGGTATGGTCCATGGTGGGTGGTGTCATCCGTGTACAGGTGGTCCTGAGTTGTGTAAGAAAGCAGACTGAGTAAGCCATGGGAAACAAACCAGTAAGCAGCACCGTCCACGGTCTCTGCTTCAGCTCCTGCCTCCAGGTTCCTGCCCTGACTTCACTCAGTGATGGGATGTTACCATTACTGCTCAGTGTTTGATTACAGCAATATAAAACACTCTAAACCAGATTCTCCCCATATTTTCATCATTCTCCTTCTTTACATTATTCTTCCAAAGAGGCAATCACTATCATTGCTCATAGTCATGACACTCACAGCACCCTTCAGCCTTACTGTGTGTCAAGTCTGCCCCAACAGAGCAGTCCCACACAGACACTATAGCCCCATTGCCTAGCTGAGTCGAAGAGAAAGATGTAGGGCAGCTGAATAGCTTGCCTGTGGTCTCATAACTGAGGGGGTGACTGGTTAGGAGGCATGGTGACCCAGCAGAGTACAGAAGGGAAAATACCACCCATTCAAAATTTGGCTTCCCTTTATTTCACATAGTGCTAGGAGTTACAGACTGTGTTGGGTTCCTTACACCTGCACACCCGTGACTTCCTTTATTGCTCTGAGAGAATACTTGACAAGAAGTAACTTCAAGAAGGAGGGGTTTATTTTTGCCTCACGTTTCAAGGGACACAATCTGTCCTGGTGTGGCAGGCATGGTGGCAGGAAGTGAGGCAACGGTCCTATGGAATCCTCAAGTAGGAAGCAGAGAAAGGACAAGCAGTCAGGTCAGGCTGTCAAACCTCAAGAACTGTCCCAGTAACCCACTTCCTCCAGTGAGGCTCTACCACCTAAGGGTCTCACGACTTTCCCAGACAGCGCCACCATCTGAGCACCAAGCGTTCCAGCACATGAGCCTGGGGGGAGCATTTCAGATTCAAACCAGAGCATATGGCTATATGGTCTACACTGAAAAAAATCTTACTAGTTAGAATCTCTAGATAAATTTGAGTATAAATCCTGGGCCCGGAGGGACACAGTACTTAGAATGCCTTACTTCCCTTGTGGTTTGGAGACTGTTATGAAAATAATTAAATCCTCCATCCCCCTGGCTGAAGTCAGTTACTGAATCGCGTCAAGGAGTATACATAGCATAGCTTTCTCCTGAACTCTTTATATCAATACAAAGATTAAAGAGCCCACAATATTAGTGTGCTTCTCTTAGTTCTATACACAGAAGAAGAAAGATGGTTCTAATGGCATTTATTGCCATTTCATAAGACCTATGTTCAGATCCCAGTATCCATCAGATAGCTCACAACTACTGTATCTCCAGCTTCAGGGTTTGATGCTTCCGGCTCTGTAGGTACCTACACATATATGACATACATTCACATAGACACATAAATACACACACATACACATGTAAACACACAAATATTTTTTAATGTCCTACTGTTAAAACATTATATAGTACTTGTGTGTACACTTTTATGTCTTAATAAATCAGAATTTTAGTTTTAAAGGGTCCATGATTCTGTTATTCTTGATTTTTACAATTATATTTTTCAATTGTAATTGATAATTCAGTTTTGGTTATTTCTGGTATCTTGGGACTAAATATTATAGGGAAGCGGTGTTTTCTTTTAAATATAAGGGCAGGCAAATGGATCGTTGTCTTCTGACTAGTGTGGCTGATGCAGAGCAGTGGGTTAGAGTGTCTGAAGATGACAACATAATGCTAACTGCTTCCAAGTTGGTTGTAGAAGCTAATGAGGGATTTTATATTCATGATACACATTTGCCATTTTCTAGTTGATGACAATAAGAGACTTGGTTATTAAAAAGAGACTAGTTCCTGTTGCACAAGCATAAAGACATGAACTCAGAGCCTTGGCACTCGTGTGAAAAAGCCAAGTGTGGTAGTCTGGTGCAGGAGAATTGTCTGTATTCTGTCAATCATGTTTTAAATAAATGC
>LOJH01050768.1:13088-25372 GCA_001685095.1 Ellobius talpinus
GATTGATGAAGATCATTTCTCATTCTATAGGCTGCCATTTTGTCTTGTTGACTGTTTCCTTTGCTTTACAGAAATACCTCAGTTTCAGGAGGTCCCATTTATTAACTGTTGCCCTCAGGGTCTGTGATACTGGGCTTATATTTAGGATGTGGTCTTCTATTCCAATGTATTCAAGTGTACTTTCCATTTTCTCTTTTATGAGGTTCAGTGTGTTCCATTTTATGTTGAGGTCTTTGATCCATCTGGAGAGATAGCTTGTGAGTTAAAAGGACTGGCTGTTCTTCCAGAGGACCTGGGTTCAATTTGCAGCGCCCACATGGCAGCTTACTACTGCCTATAGCTTCAGTTCTAGGGGATCTAATGACTTCACACCAATTCTCCTGGGTTTTAAAAGGTGAGTCGTGGTGCTGTCCACATGAGATGGTTTTTGACATGAGGTGATACACTTAGAGTATCTAAATTGTTACCTCACAGAAAATGAATGTCATTGAAGATTTTCTCTGCCCTGCTGTTCCCCCTGGGCTGGTTTCTTTCCCACTCACAGGTCCCCATAGCTGCTTATGAAATAATGACTCAGAGGCTCAATATCAATTACAATTGTTTAGTCATTGGCTCAGGCTTCTTACTGGCTAGTTCTACCTATACATTAACCCATTTCTATTAATCTGTGTATAACCACGTGGCGGTGGTTTACTGGTAATGCCCTGCTATGTTACTCCTTAGGTGGCTACATGCTGTCTCCTTTACTCTGCCTTCCTTCTCTCTGCATGTTTGTTGGGATGTCCTGCCTAGCTGTATTCCATCTAGCCATTGACTGAAATAGCTTTATTCATCAATCAACAAAAGCAACACATATTTGCAGAATACAGAAGGACAAGAACATCCCACATCATGTCATAAAGCATTACTTTTCTTCTTTTATTGAGACAGAATTTCTTTGTGTAATAGCCTTAGCTGTCCTGGAACTTGTTTTGTAGACCAGGGTGGCCTTGAACTCTTACAGATCCTCCTTCCTCTACCTCCTGAGTGCTGGAGTTAAGGGTGTATGTCACCATGCGCAGATAGCAGTAAAGAATAAATAAAGTACAATGGGATATTGAATACTATCCAAAAATCTAAGAAGGAGAACTAATGTTCGCAATTGAAACTTTCTTGCATGTTACATATAAACAGTCTTTGCAAGATTTATAATAAATAAAATAAAATATATATTAACAATGACATGAATATCTAGTTTTCTATGTAATAGAAATACATCATGAATAAACATGCATTTGTTTTGCTTTGTTTTACTTCACTCTGAGTCACAGTTTTCCCCAGTTCTTTTTGCTTGAGAATAATGATATTATTGTTGATATTCCAAAAATTTCCCAGCTAAGAGCCACTCGTGGTGTCACGGAGAGAATAGGTAGAAGCAGCAATTAGAATAGAAGAGTGTGAGCCCTGTCAATATTGCACAAGGGTAGTCCACTTGCCTAGGGTGCTATAGAAGTGATGAAAGTGGGGAACAATATATAAACTTTCAAGGTGCCTTTAAAAGCCTGTGGAGACTTTTTTCTTGAACATTATATTACAATCCAAAGTGAACAGTTTCATGGTGACTTACATACCATAATGTAATCTGCGTATTTTATATGACCCCGGACCCTACAGATCAAAATTTCTGTTGTTCTACTTGCTATAGAAATGCAGCTTTTGAGGTCAAAATTAACCAAAATTCTTACTAGAATACTTTTATTCCTCTCTCTTTCATCAATATTCTTTTTCCTAGACGCCTTAATGTCTATTTGTACATCTCAGTTGGCGGGATTCTGTAGTACACATCCTAAATATGTTATTTCTTTCGGGATCTTGAATTTACTTTCTCAATATTATACAAATGACAATAAATGTATAATTAAATAATTAAGTATAATTCATTATAATAAAGTATATGTATAACAGGAATTCAAGTATTGATTAAAAAGCTGAATGCATTTGTGAAGAATAAATAAAACCACAACTGCCGCATTTGGAATAAAACCACAACTGCCCCATTTACCTATAAAGAGATTTAAAACTTTATTGTTTCCTCAAAATCACTAACAGATTCCCTTACTAAATAACAAGTATTTTAAATTTTGTTTTGTGACAAAAATGATTTGATAAAGATGAAGTATAAATTAGCAAAATTAGAACAGAAATTGTATGGCATTAACAACCACAACATCCCACTGTAAACATTCCCACCACTAAAACATGCTGAAATGTTCCGTGCCCATAGATCAGTATCACCATGGCAACATTTCACTCTACAGCATGATCCATAAAATAAATTTCATCTTAAAAACTATCTCAACCATTTATTCTGTAGATGTTAACAAAGTCATCATAAAATATTTTGGAGAGGCCAAACACATTGAATAGTCAAAACAATATGAAATAATACAGTCAATAACTGACACTTCTCAATCTTAAGATTTAACATGAAGCTAGTTGCACATCTGGTGAAAAGAAAGACAGAGCAATGATACAGCAATAAGAGCTGATTTGTAAACCAATATAACTAGGGCCTGCAAGGCAAATCAGGGAAGAAAGTAGGGTCTTTCAGTGAGTGGTGCTATAACACCTAAACATGCCCATGCAAAAGAAATAAATGAATGGGATAGATGTATGTATGTATGTATGTATGTATGTGTGGATGGATCTATGGATGGATGGATGGATATTTGGATGGATGAATACATGAATGGTTGGATGGACAGATAGACAGATGGACAAATGGATAGATAGATGGATAACTGAATGAAAACATACATAAGGAAGCCTTGTAGCTTTTTACTAAAATGGGTTTTAAATGAGGAATAGACCTAACTATGAAATTTAAAATCTTCAAAACATAGAAAGGCTATATAAACAACCATAAGCATGGCAATCAGTTTTTTGTGTGAAACAGCAATATGTTCCATCCTGGAAAATTCTAGCACTGAACTTCAGTAAAATAAGAAGCATATGGTGGTGAAGGCCCATAATCCCTTATGAGGCTGATGCAGAAGGACTGTCCATAAAAGCTCCATCTTAGCAAATTATATCTTGTCTCAAAATAAAAATTGAAAAAAAGAGATGGGGATTAAAAACTGATTATAAGTTTCAATGAAAGATATGAAAGTTCTAAGTGCATGCAGAAATATGTCCAAACTCATAATAGGAAGACTATGTATCACCAATATGGCAATTGGAAGAAGAAAGCATAGATAATCAACAAGAGTAAAACGTTTACAAAATACGGATCAGATATGTCCCAGTTATGTAAGGAACTTTTAAAAACAAGGATGACCTCAGCTAAGACTCCTAGCAATAGTGGAGGGGGTACCTTAACTGGCCTTCTTCTGTAATTATGTTGGTGACCACCCTAATTGCCATCAGAGAGCCTTCATCCAGTAACTGATGAAACCAGAGATCCACAGGCAACCCCTGGGCCCAGCTCCTGAAGTACTGTTGAATAGAGAGAGAGGAAGAACTGTATGAGCTAGGGGAGGTCAAGGTCATGACAGGGAATGCACCAAGACAGCTGTCCTGAGCTTGAGGGAGCTCCCCAACTCTAGACCAACAGTTAGGGAGCCTGCATTAAACAAACCTAGGCCATGTGCAGGTATGTGACAGTTATATAGCTTGGTCTGTTTGTAGGGCTCCAAGCAGTGGGATCAAGACCTGTCCCTGGCAATTGAGCTGGGTTTTAAGAACCCATTCCCATGCTGGATTACCTTGCCCAACCTTGATGCAGGAGGAGGAGCTTGGTCCTGCCTCAGCTTGATGTGTCATGTTTTGTTCAAGCCCATGGGAGGCCTCCTCCATTGTGAATGGGGAAGGGGGTAGATGGGAGGCAGGGGAAGGGAGCAGGTGGAAAAGAGGGAGGAGAAATTGTGGTCAGTATGTAAACAAATGGGAAAACTCAATAAAAAATAATGTACTAAAAATAAAAGGATAAAAATATTTTAATTGAAATAGAAATTTTATTACTTTCCCCATTCCCTTTCCTCCCTGCCAGCTACTCTCCCATGAACCCCTCCAATGTACCCCCCATTCTCAATTTGATGACCTCTTTTGCTTTGGTTGTTATTATTACGTACACACGTGTATGTACATGTGTATGTTCAAGCACAAATAAAAACTTTGCTGAGTCTGATTTGCCATTTGTAGGTCATGGAACAGCTAATAAAGGGACTATCCTTGGGAGAAGCTAACGTTTTGTCCCCAAATTATTAGTTGCCTGTGGTTCTTTTTCATGGGTAGAATCATATGATATTTTCCTCCAACAGGCACATATACATGACAGGCCCTGTATGGGAACTTGAACAAGAGGGGAGAAATAGCATAAGAGCCAGACAGTTATGAAGTCTGTTGTGAAACCATCTATTCTAGAAATGGCTACATAAACAATACTGAAACAGTTCTTTTTAAGTTTTTTTAAGTTTTAAAATGCAACAGTAAGGACTAGAAAGATGACTAGGGAATTAAGAGTATTTGCTGCTCTTGAAGAGAACCCCAGCTCAGTTCATAGCACCCATTTCAAGTAATGTTCCATAGCTTCAACTCTGGGTGATTTGAAATCTTCTGGTCTCTATGGTTACCTGCACCATGTGACACATACACACACGATAAAAAAATGAATACTTTTTTCTTTCTTTCTCTCTTTTTTTTAAAATTTTGTTTTTGGAGACAGAGTTTCTCTGTGTAACAGCCCTGGCTATCCTGGAACTCACTTTGTAGACCAGGCTGGCTTCAGACTCACAGAAATCTGTCTCTGCCTCCCATGTGCTGTTCCACCATATCTGGCTTAAAATGAATATTTTAAAAATTCCGCAACAATATGTGGACAAAAGATGGGAACAGAAATGTAACTAAAGAGATATAAGGATGGTATACCAGTGTGAAGAAAAATCATGAACATAAAAATTATTAGGAAATTTCCAAAGAAATAATGAGGTAACATTGCAAGGGCTAAAATATAAAATACTGACACTGCCACATGCTGACTGGTACATGGAACATGTGACCTCTCATTCACTGCTAAATACAACTTATCTTAAGAGAGAGTGTGACAGTCTTTTAACACAGTCAAACCATTTAGTCCAACAGGCATTGCCCTGCATCTACCCAGAGAAGTATTGTCCACATAAACATCAGTAGACAGATGTTTAGAGCAATGGTCATCTCAAGGTCTGTGAAAAGCTGTGTTGGAATTTTGGTGGAGATAGCAAAGAATCTGAAGATTACTTTTGGTAGGAAGGCCAATTTTTACTGTTAAAAATACTGGTGCCATGCACATGTGAGATCTTTCCATCTTTTGATATCTTCTTCAATTTCTTTCTTCAAAGAATCAAAATTTTTATCCTACAATTATTTCAAATGATTTGAAGGTCTTGTGAAAGGTGTTGTTTCCCTGACTTCTTTCATAGTCCATCTGTCATTTTTATATGAGGGGAGAATATTGATTTTTGTGGGTTGAATTTGTATTCAGCTACTTGACATTGTTCATCACTTGTAAGAGTTCCCTGGTGAATCTTTTAGGATCAGTTATGTATACTATCATATCATCTGCAAATAAAAATACTTTGATTTATTTCTTTTCAATTTATATACCCTTGATCTCCCTCACTTGTCTTATTCCTCTAGCCAAGTGTTTAAGAGCTAAATGGAATAGTTATAGAGAGAATCGAAAACCTTGTCTTGCTCCAGATTTTAGTGCAATTGCTTTAAATTTATGTCTATTTAATTTGATGTTGACTGCTGGTTTGCTGTAAATTACTTTCATTATGTTTATGTACGTTCTTTGTATCCCTAATCTCTCCAGCACTTTTGTCATGGAAGGGTGATGGATTTTCTTGCATCCAATGAGGTGATTCTGTGTTATTTTAGTTTGTTTAGCAGATGGCACTTATTGATTTTTTTATATTGAAACATTCCTGCATCTCTGGGACAATTTTGATGTATTCTTGAATTCAGCGTGCAACTATTATATAGAGTAGTTTTGCATCTATGTTTATAAGGGAAATTAGTCTGTACTTCTCTTTCTTTGTTTAGTCTTTATGAAGTTTAGGTATCAGGGTAAATGGGCCTCATAATATGAATGGGTAATGTTCCTTCTGCTTCTCTCCTGTTGAATCAGTTGAAAAGTACTGGTGTTAACTCTTCTATGAACGTCTGATAGAATTCTGTGCTAAAACCATCTGGCTCTGAATTTTTTTTGGTTGGGAGATTTTTAAAATCTGCTTCTATTTCACTGAGGGTTTAGGTCTGGTTAAATTGTCTATCTGATCTTCATGTACCATTCATTGGCTGATAACTGCTGAGAAAAATAATTATTTCCTTCAGATTTTTATAATAATGTGGAGTAAAGGTTTTCAAAGGATGCCCTTAAGATTCTCTGAATTTATTCTGTTTCTGGTGTTATGATGACCTTTTTAAAAAACATATTTCTTTATTGATTCTTTGAGAATTTTGCATCATGCACACAAATCCAATTCACCCCCAGTTCCTTCACATCCCTCCTCATCCCTACAGCCAAGACCCCAAAAGAAAAGTCCTGCAAATTAATTAAAAACAAAACAAAACAAAACAATCCACCTTTCTCCTCCATCTTTCCACCATCTCTTCATTCATTCTAGTGGCATTGGGAGAATGTCACACAGTGCAGTGTACCCTTTTGTACAATCAACCCTACCCACAAACGTTTGTTGCAATGAGTCATTAGTCTAGTTCAAGGCCTCCAGGATGCCATCATCACTGACCCCTCAGGACTCGTCTCAGAAATCCTGCTGTTGCCCTGAGTCATGGGACTCCTACAGCTTTTGTTCTGTGGAACTAGTCTCTTCTAATGCTCCACTAGGTTGTAGATAGGGTAGACGTTAAGGTGTGGAAACCCAAGGCCTAGGATGTGGGTCTGGATAGTAGTTGAGTTGGTTGTTCCCGGTCACTAGAACTACCCCTCAAACCAGCTCTCCTAGGCCCCTACCATGAAGTCCAGCTCTCCTACTACCCTGGTGAGGGGTAGGGCCAGCTCTCCTGAATGTTTGGGGGTTGGGTTGGGGGACAGCAGACTCCCATGACAGGCAGGTTCAACTCTAAGGCTGCAGTTTCCAGCTAGGGGCGTTGCCGGCTATCCTAGGGCCAGTGAGTAGTGTGGCCAGCTTAGCAAGGCCCTTGGATTTAGATAGGCATGATTCCTATGACCTTCTGTGGTAACACGGGACATGGACACCAACATAGATCCCAGCTATAGCAGGAACACAGACCCAGACACGGTCCTCAATAGCAGCTTATGTGTGTATGCCACTAAGGCCCTGGCGGCAGCAAACCTGTTGGGCACTAGTATAATCTCAGGTAACTGAACAATCCCAGGGATCTGCACATTCCTCCATGGTAACAGGAGCCACGGACATCAATCTATACCCTGGCCATTGCAGGGCCACAGACCCAGACATGGCCCCTGGCGGCTGCCCAGGCCCAAACAACACCATGGCCCTGTGTGATAACACAGACCTCCCAGATCAGCATGGCCCTGGTGGCGGTATGGTCCTCAGATACCAACATGGCCTCAGTCAGTGGCCTAGACCCAAGGCATCCTTGCGGCCTTTGGTGGTACCATGGTTTAGGATATCATCACAGACCCTGGCTGTGGTAGGACCACAGACCCAGACATGGTCCTAGGCAGCAGACTAGGCTGTTGTCACCATGGCCCCAGGTGGCAGCACAGGCCACACACATCAGCATGGTTCCAGTGGCAGTGTGGCTCGAAGACACCAACATAGCCCTAGGTGACGACCCAGACCCTTGGCATTGGCATGACCTTCGAATGTATCAGGAGCCGTGGACATCAGCACAGACCCTGGCTGAAGTAGGATCCACAGACCCAGACACAGCTCGCAGCTGCAGCACAAGCCTGGAGATTGCGATGACACCTTGTGGCATGGCAGTGCAGGCTTCTCTGATGTGTAGGACCCCAGATGTAGCATTACCTGCGGACTTCCATCAGGCCTCAGGTGACAGTCCAGACCCCAGGTATTTGCGTTGCCTTCAATGGTAACAGGAATTACAGACATCAATAAACCCCAGCTGGGGTAGGTAGGGCCAAGGACCCAGACATGACCCATGCTTTAGTATAGGTTGAGATATCAACACAGCCCTGAATGACAGCACAGGTCACTCTGATTGGCATCTGAGGGCATCATGACTTTTGGCCACCAATATGGACTCAGGTGTCTGACTAAAGCCCAGTCCAGCCTTCACCAGTGATTGAAGCCATGACATCAACAAACCTATAGGGTCATGGATGTAGACGTGGCTTTTGGGTACAGTTCAGGCCCAGATGTCATCATGTTCCCTAGTGGCAGCATAAGTCACTCAGATCAGCATGGCCCCAGCAGTGGCAAGGCCCTCAGACACCAAAGTTGCCACAGGCACTGGGTGGGCCTATAGATCCCACCAAGACTGCTCCACATTTTTGTTTCTGATTTTGTTAATTTGGACATTTTCTCTCTGCCTTTTCGTTAGTTTAGACAAAGGTTTGTCTATCTTATTGATTTTCTCAATAATTCTTAGTTTCATTGATTACTATTTTCTTTGTTTCTATTTTATTGATTTCACCCACAGTTTCAGTATTTCTTGCTGAGTACTTTTGAGTATGATAAATTCTTTTTGTTCTAGAGCTTTTAAGTGTGCTGCTAAGTTAGTTTTTGTTTGTTTGTTTGTTTTTATGTAGGAATTTAATGCTATGTACTTCTTCTAAGAACTATTTTCTTTGTGTCCCATAAGTTTGGATATGTTGTATATTCATTTGTATTGAATTCTAGAAAGTCTTTAATTAATTAATTAATTTATGTCTTGGCCCATTTTTATTCAGTAGAGAGATATTAATTTTCCATATGTTTACAAGCTATATAAAGCTTCTGGAGCTTATATCCAGCTTTAATCAATGGATGCCTATTAGGATAGAAGAAGCCATTTCATTTTTCTTGTATCTGTTGAGACTTGCTTTGTACCCCACTATGTGGTCAATTTTAGAGTAAGTTCTATGAGGTGCAGAGGAGCAAATAGTGTGAAGAAATTAATAAATTCCTTAAAGAAAATGCAAACAAAGAGTGGCTAGAGTTAATAAAATGCTTCAAGCCCTGAAAATGGAGATAGAAGCAAGAAAGACACTGAAACCGAGGTAATTTTATAAATGAAAAATTTAGGAATTTGAACAGGAACTAGAAAGGCATGCTTCAACAAAAGATAGAGGCGTGAGTCTCAGGTGTTGAAGATACAATAGGAGAAATGAATACATGGGTCAAAGAAAATGCTAAATCTAAAATATTTCTGAAACAAAATATCCAGGAATCTGGTTCATTATTTAAAAAAAACTTCAGAATAATAGAAGTAGAAGAATAATAATCCCAGTTCAAAGTCCCAGAAAATACTTTCAATAAAATAATATAAGAAAATTTTTCTAAAGAAGCACATGTCTGTAAAGGTACAAGAAGCTTTTAAAACACCAAATAGATTGGACCAGGAAAGAATGTCCCCCAACACATAATAATCAAAACACTAAACATACACAACAAAGAAAGAATATTAAAAGCTGCAACTGGAAATACCACGTACTGTATAAAAGCAGACTTATCAGAATTACACTGACTCCTCAATGGAAACTTTAAAAGCCAAAAGGGCCAGGACAGATGTGCTGCAGATGCTAAGAGATCCCAGATGCCAGCACAGACTAATACACTCAGCAAAATTTTCAGGTACCATATATGGAGAAAGTAAGGCATTTCATGGTAAATCCAAACTCAAACAATATCCTATCTACAAAAGAAGGTGCTAGAGGATAACTCGAACCTAAGGAGATTAACTATACCCATGAAAACATAAAAAATAAAAAATCTTACACCAACAAAATCAAAAAAGGGACACACACACACACACACACACTATCACCATCAATAACAACAGCAAATTAACAGCAATCAACAACCATTAGTCATTGATATCTTTCAATATCAATCATCAATTCCCAAATAAGAAGACAATTAACAGAATGGATATGAAAACAGGAACCATCCTTCTGCTGCATCCAAGAAGCACAGATTCAATAACAAGGACAGACATTACCTCAGGGGGATTAAAAAAGTTATTATAAGCAAATAGACCATAGAAGGAAGCTGATGTACCCATTTCAATAGATAAAAAGTAATCTTCAATGAAAAACCAATCAAAAGAATTTAGAAAAAGCCTACATACTTATCAAATAAAAAAATTCACCAAGAGAACATTTCAGTTCTTAAAATTATGCTCCGAACACAAGGGCACCCACATTTGTAAAAGAAACATCACTGCAGCTTAAATATCACAGTGACCCTCAAACAGTGATAGTGAGAGACTTCAGTACTCTTAGCAATAGACAGGTTATCCAGACAAAGGCTAGGCAGAGAAATACTGGAGCTAACAGTATTGTTAACCAAATGGACCTTACAGATATTTACATACTATTTCCCCCAAACACAAAAGACTAGGGATAAATGAGCATGAAGGAATCAAACAAACTTTCCACATGAAGAATAACTTCCTCTTTGAAAGTGACCTAGTCTCATGGATGTCCACTTACATTAAAACTTATCAAATGATTCCATGTAGTTATGTGCAGTTTGTGGTATGACAATTAAAACTAATTATGTCTTAATAAAAATTAGGAAAATAAAATAACAAATATTTTTAAAACAAAACTGAGGAAACGTTCTTTATCCTTAGTATAAGCACTTGTCTTTCTTTTATTTTAATTATTTAAGACAGGGTCTTACTCTATAGCCCAAGATGGTATAAAATATACAGCCTCCTGCCTCAACCTCCCAAGTGCTGAAATATCTTACCACTCATGTTTCCTAAATAATTACTTTTATGCAATTTTCCCATAATCATTCTTCATAACTGCAAATTCATTTAATTCTGCAAACATCTTTGTAACATTAATCTTGTCACACATATATGCCAAATTTTCTTCTCTGAGTAAGACTTTAGGTATCAGTGTGTCTGGAGAGGGTATTTTAGCACAATAGCTAAGAGCATTAAATTTACAGACCACCTGCTGGTTCTCTCCTGGCACTATCTCCATCATCACTTGAATAATCAAGTATCCATTATCAAATTAGCTGATACTCAGGTTGCTCTAGTATCTAATGAGCACAAACAAGAAAATATATTCAAAGCAATGCTTGAGCATGGTATGTGTTCAATAGTTTTTATTACTGTTATATTACTGTTAATGAAATAGTGTTCCCCACTGTATCACTAGGGCTATGGAAAATAATAGAAAAAAATATTTAGACACTATTGAAGTATTTTATACACATAATTCTAGCACACATGCTACAATCATTTATCAGTCTAAAAATACTCTGTTTGGAAACCTTCTGGCTTTAAAATCCCATTTTTCAATGGTTGAAGAAACCAAGATTCCTTTAAACAGTACACTTGAAACCAACTAATGTTGTCTCAGTTAGCAAATTGCAATTCAATTATCCACATGCAGGCAAAAGAAAATAAAAATCTATGACCCGTTTTAAAGGCCCTTGTAAGCAGCAGCAGAGATCATGTGCTCTTTGAAAGCTATGACTCAGCCAAAACTTCAGATGCCTTTCAAAACGCCTTGCTCCAACCAGAACAGACTCCACTGGCAGAGCTTTGTCAAGAGTGTCTGCACTTGAAGTCATAGTTGATTGCATTTCTCATCCTTACGTTTAGGGACCGATGTAAGGGGAGGCGAAAGGGACAGATGGGTAATTTAAATTTTGCTTTGAGGTCTGTTTGTCTTTGAGAACTTGGGGAAGCAAGATCTGTGAAACATCCAAACTCCCCTGGTCTCGTTAGCTTCCCTGTGTTCGGGATGCCTGAGCTGATCACCTGTGTAAGTGGTTAAGACAGGACTACAATCAGGTAAACTCGCTGAGTGAAGATAATTGATTCCTGTGAAAACCTATGTTATTCACCACAGAGTCTAGGGACTGTGCAAAAAGAAACCAATAAATTGGTATTTTACAGCTGGATCCCTTCTGGATGCCCCATCATTACGACACCATCTTGTGTCACAGTTGGTGTATGAACAGAACCTGGCATTCTAATTTCTGACTCTTCTTTTTTGTATCTTACTAGAGCATCCATAAAGTCAGCAAATTAGCTGCCAGGTATATAATTCATTTGAAATTTACCAAGAAAAATGGCAGGTGCTATGGACTTAACTTATGTTTGCTAACTCTGGTCATTTTTTTTTT
>LOJH01050769.1:2440-12621 GCA_001685095.1 Ellobius talpinus
TCTCTCTCCTCTCTCTCTCTCTCCTCTCTCTCTCTCTCTCTCTCTCTCTCTCTCATCTTTTGAGATAGGATTTCTCTGGAGCTTTGGAGCTTGTCCTGGAACTCACTCTGTAGACTAGGCTGGCCTCAAACTCACAGAGGTCCATCTGTCTCTGCCTCCCGAGTGCTGGGATTGAAGGTGTGCATCACCACCTCTGGTCTTCATCTCTTTTCTACGTATGCTTTTCCTAATGTTTTGGCCTTCACTCTTTCTCTAAAGGCCCATGCCAGCTAATTCTCTTTCTCTGCTCTCTCCTCCTCTTCTTCCTCCAGGCAGCAAGATTCGCACCTTGCCTGCTCCATGATCTCCTCTAACTGCTAGTAACATTGTCTTCCATCTTCCATTTGAGTCCATTCTTGAATTCTTTAATTATAAATACTTAGAACCGTAAAGGGGGCATGGCAGTGGTGTCACACACACTTTAATACCAGCTGAGGGGGGGTTTCTATGAGTTCAAGGCCAATCTGGTCTACAGAGCCAGTTCTGGGACAACCAAGGCTACACAGAGAAACCCTGTCTAAAACACAAAGAAACCTAAAAGGAGACCCCAATTTTCTCAGTATCACTAATGTATCAAAATGTTAAATGTTCATGTTTGGTTCAAATTGCGATGAATATCTTCTTTTAAGAAACATTTTGTAAGATTAGTTTGTGACAACCTGGCTGAGAGGTTAACTTTCTATTGAACAGAAGAAAACATGAATGATGCCGGGCAGTGGTGGCACACACCTTTACTCCCAGCACTCAGGAGGTGGAAGCAGGTGGATCTCTGTGAGTTCGAGGCCAGCCTGGTCCCCAAGAGCTAGTTCTTGGACAGGCTCCAAAGCTACAGAGAAACCCTGTCTCAAAAAACCAAATAAAAAAAAGAAAAGAAAACATGAATGATATCACTTTAAATAGAAAAGATTATGTGAGCCGGGCAGTGGTGGCATATGCCTTTAATGTCATCACTTGGGAGGCAGAGGCAGGTGGATCTCCATGAGTTTGAGGCCAGCCTGGTCTACAAAATGAGTTCCAGAACGTCAGGGTTATTACACAGAGAAACCCTGTCTCAATAACCCAAACAAACAAATGAACAAACAAACAAATGAATCTAAGATTCTGTGAAGAATGAAAGTAGGGGTTTTTTAGAATTATGTAGAAGTCAGCTCTTTTAACTAACTCTGGGTGAATTGAGTTCTGTCTTTAGAGGTGGCTACATTTCCTCTGTGTTCACTCCCCCATCGTTAACTAGCCTTTAATAATTCTGTTTTTCTGATTGTTCCAATATTCCTGGCTGGCTTTGAACATCTTCCCCCAGCTAGGACACATTTCTAGAGTTTTCCTTTTGCTTAGAGAATATCTCATACAGAAGATCTGTGAAAAGGCAGCTTTGCCTTTTGAGGAAATTTTGGTAAAAAGAAACCATTAAAGCAACTAACTATTCTTCTCCCCAACAAAACAATCCAGTAAACCCCTCAGTGGTCACTTCAGCCCTGTTTACCAAGTTGTTATGGCAACTATTCAGCGGCCTTGTGTAAAGACCTGGATAAATAGCTGTAAATGAAACTCAGCTCAAGTGAAGAGTGTTGTTCTTGGGGTGGGTTTTCCAAGATCACAGCTAAAATACTTGAGTGTTTTTGTTCTTGGGCATCTCTAAATACATACATACATACATACATACATACATACATACATATATATATATCTTTGAAAATTTAGCCTCTTTGGACTCTTACTTGAATTTATGTGTTTGTCAGTGTGTGGATGATGGCTCGTTTGTGCGTAGAGTCAAAAGTATTATCAGCCATTCCTGTCACGCTGGCCTGAGAGGCTGGGAGTCTTTGAGTAGACTCAGACAGGAATGAATTAAGCAAGTACAGCCCAAGACAGCACATAAAAGGCAGGGAGCTGGGCAAGCTTCAGAGAGCAGGGATTGCCTGTCAGCTCAGATGCTCTTGGGCTCTTCCTCTGGAGATGCAGCTGTTCGCCTTGGATGGACCCTGAAGGGAGGGAAAGAAAACTCAAGGTAGGCTTTTGTTTTGCTCTGTTTTTCCTTCTTCTTCGGGGCTCTGCCTAAAAGTTTCATCTCCTTTGTAATGGTTGCTGTTGTGTAAAACTGTAGGATGAAATACCAAAGGAGGGGTTTGGTCGCCTCTCTGAGCCCCAGACTTTAGGTCCCTAAACAAGTGGGGGAGGTGCTGGTTCGGATGGTACAGGTTTGAAATATTAATAATCCTTTGTAAAAATGAAGGCATTACTCCACTTATCAGCATTGACTGTGTGGTCTACTTTTGATAAGCCAAGAATTTAAAGAAAAACACATTGTGAATGAATTGAAGAGGAAACTTGTTAATGGCGTCTTTTGTTTGAATTTGAGGTATTTCTCCCCAAAAGCTTCTTACTACCTACCGTCTTAGAGCTTCCCCGTGCCTTGGGCTGCGTAGGAATGTTTAAAGAAATCTGCACAAAAGTTAACTCTTCCTAATTTGCCTTTTAGGGGTCTACTAGTGTGGAGATGTGAGAAGTTAGGTGAATTAACTGATCTGTTGGATGTGAGCTCTTTTCACACACACACGTGCGCACGCGCACACACACACACACACACACGAGCTCACACGTATGTGAATATTGCTACTAGCATGGAGAACTGTGAGAAAGCACAGGCACATTTGCTTGGTTCTCCGAAGGGAAATGCCCCCTAAGAAAGAACTCTTGGAGTGAGGGAAGACAGCACCGAGAGGGTGGGGTGGCTTAGGCTGGTGTCCATTCAGTTGCTAAGTGGGTCCTGGGAGGGATTAAATGTTTTCAATATGAAGGTAGTCTTTCATATTAAATAGGACAACATTTGAAAGCCATGCATAATAATGGTCTGCCACCTACTTGGCTACATCTACCTTTCTGTTGAAATAGGCATCTAGGGTCTAGAAATAATCAAAACCTCTCGTGGGCTTATGATTATCTGGTGCCTTCCTCCCTCTGTGGAGAGGAGTCCTGCAAAGCACCTGGACCACTGTGTGGCCATCTCTCACCATCCTCACGTTCTGTTGAGTGGACCAGTATTTGTCTCTCTGAAGGATCTCATAGGTTGTATAGGAGGTGATTGCTGCTCTCTGTGGAGTCACAGCTGTAAATGGGGCCCCTGCTCCCTCTCCGTGGGCCCCTGTTCCCTCTTTGCTGTCGTCCTCCAGTAGTCTTTAGTTCCTCCTGCTGAATTTCCAGAATATTATCCAATCAGATGGGAGACCCACTGGCTCCTATGAGGAGCCTGCCCCCAGACACTTGGCTGTCACTGACAGATTTTTGGGGGAAGGTAGTCTCTTGGCATATGAAGCTCCATATTAGCATGCTAACAGGCAACCCCCACAGTGTGTGACTTCTGTTCCTGACTGTTCTGCTACTTCCCAGCTCACTGGGCTCAGCAAAGAGCACTCTTCCCCAGCCTGCATTCTCATCCTGGTCAAGTGGTGGTGGGTGGGAGGGTACCTAACTCTCAGGTAGCTTCTTCCCTCTACTACAAACATTGAGGAAGAATGGTAAGAAACATACAAACAGCATCTGCCTCCACTCATGATGCCAGTGTAAAGGACGGGTTTATTATTTCTAAAAATTGCAAAGTTGTCGGTGAACTTTTTTCTTTATTCACCCATAATTTCACTACCCAAAGACTATCTGTTTATATTTGAATGTATATATACTGCCCCCCTGTACTCCCCCGGGGGGAGAACTAAACAGGACCTTGACTGTCCCTGTTCATCTGAGCTGCATTTCCAGTCTCTTTATCATAGTTTTAGTTTGAGACAGGGTCCTTACCCAACTGACCTTGCACTTCCTTTGTAGGCTAGAGACATTAAAAGAATTGTCAGTCCTCCTTGGCCTTGGCCTCCAAGGTAGATGGAATGACAGGTAGGTGCCACCATACCCAGCTATACTTAGTTTTTCTAAACTGGAATCATCTTAACTTTGAAAGTATTTTTTTCAATCTAATATGTCATGAAGCATTTTCTTTATCCTTCCAGACAGGGTTTCTCCATGTAACAGTCTTAGTTGTCATGGAGCTCACTCTGTAGGCCAGGTTGGCCTCGAACTCACAGAGATCCACCTGCCTCTGTCTCCCGAGTGCTGGAATTAAAGGCGTTCGCCACCAGTGCCAGGCCATTACGAAGCATTCTTAGAGCTGTAGGATTCTGTCAAGGGCTGTGTGTGTATGCGTGTGTTGTGTGCATGCTGGTGAATGAACCCAGGGCCTTCTTTGCACGATGGGCTGAAGGGACTTGCTTTTTAAATGATCTGTGTCTCCAGTCCTCAGTGGCAGTATTTGAAAGATTTCTGTTACTGCATTGTCTCTCTTATTGCAAACATCACTGTTGTCTTATTCCCATGTGCAGATACTGTTTTCTTAAAAGTCTTTTTTCTTTTTCTAAATCCAAGTGTGTACATTGTTATGGCTCTATTAGTATATGTAGACATGTAGCTGAGTTCCTGTTCACTGAAGCCAGCTACAATCAAGAAATAGGTAGCCTTCGCTGGCGTTGATGGTGGCACACGCTTTGCTTTTAATCCCAGCACTCAGGCAGGCGGATCTTTATGAGTTTGAGGCCTACAGAGCAAGTTCCTGGACAGGCTCCACAGAGAAACCTGTCTCAACAAACCAAAAAAAGGAAGGAAGGGAAAAGGAATAGGTAGCTTTACTATATAAAGAACATTTACAAACTGATTAAAACTATAACAGATGCTTTAGAGAAATTTAGAAAGCACAAGCAAGAAATTTGCAAGAAGTAATGAAATTTGGGGATCTTAAAATTACAATGTAATTTTTCAGGCTGAAGTTTGAATATTTGTTTGTTTTTATTTGGTCGGTTTTGGTTTTGGAGATTGTCTTTCTATAGAAGGTCTGGCAGCCCTGGGACTCAGTATGTAGACCAAGCTAGCCTGGAACTCATGAAGATCCGCCTGCCTCTGCCTGGGAATAGAGGTGCGTACCACTACGCCTGGCATAAATTAATTTTTAATTGAATCCGTTTTCTTGCCTGCTTTGATATACAGTTATACACACATACATTAATACACCCTGATAAAGATAGACAGACTGTATGAGCATATCTACCTTCTTCTCAAGAGGGAAGAGGTGAGGCCTGAACTGGGCTGTCCCCTTGGGCAAGCAACTCTTCACTGCTGAATATTAAACTAGTCTGAGGCTGTGGGATCAAAGCCTTTCGTGGCACCCTCTGTAAGCCTCCTGCCTCCCGCTCTGCCCTCCTTCCTGGTCTCCACCCCACCCCCAGGCAAGGGGCACCGCTAGCTACTAACTGCCACTCCTTCCCGCCCTCTGACCAGCCTCCCCACCCCCACGCCAGGCTCTTGACTGGCTCCTCTAGGCGGAGGCCTGCCCTTGGGCTCTGCCCCCACCTGCCTGTTCCAGCCTCTAGATCCAGGCTCCTTTCTCCTGAAGCTCCTGGCTGGTGAGTACCTACCCTTCCCACTATATCTTTCCAGTCTGAAGCTTCGTATTTGAGTTTCACAGTCGCCTTAATTTTGGAGTCCACTTTTCTGGGTGCAATTGCCTGGATTTTCCAGTTCTGTGCAGCCTGGCTCTTTGAAGTGAAATGTATCCATGATTTAATTTCACACCCTTTCCCTTCCTCCCCTCCTCTCCTCATACTCCCTTACCATTTTCTTTCTCAGGAGGTTAAGGCAGAGATTGCTGCGCTTGACTCTGCTGACAGGTGGGCTGGGCAGTTGAGGGTATTGTAGTCTAACCTGTTCTTTGCAAGAGACTCAGCAGTGGTCATGGTCTTCACTCAGTAGATACAGGTTGTAGCCCCCAGTGTCTACCACAGAACCTCTGCATGAGGATATTAGAACTACTTGTTGCTTTTTATTTTATTATTATTATTTGCTCTTAGGGAGATGGCACTCACATTAACTTTTTCTGTCGAATTTGCTGTTGCTTTTAACCTTGTGTTTACTAATAGAGAGCTGTATCATTTAAAATCTTCGAGATGATCAAGTCCTGACGTTAAATGGCGTGGTTTTAGTGAGCTGTGTTCTGACTTTGAGAATGTTTGAGGGGCTTAAAAGGGGCCAGTGTGTTGCATGTCATTGTGTGGTGGCTGTGCACTGTCCACCCTCTCAGATGAATGGCTGCCCTAGTTTCAGCCCTGAGAAAGGATGCAGCCGCTCATTAACGCGTGCCAGATGCTGCTCTCTCTGGTCGGCACTGCACTTTAAAAGGAATAATACTTCTAGCTTTGGAACGACACGGGGATCGTCTCAGCGTCTGCCTCGGAAATGGAAGAGAAGTGACCCTGTTATAGCCATTGCTACTTCTCCCAGCTCTCAACCTTTATGGGGTAAAAAAAATCCATCAAAAACATTTGTTTCCTTGGCTGTTTTTAAAGCTCTAAATAAGAAAAAAAAAATGAGATGAGGTAAGGCTTCACTTAATAAACGTAGGTAGCTGAGATTTCACCTCCTGGCCTAGGCAAAGGAACAGGATAAGTCTTTGAGATGTGTACATACTGACTTCTTTTAAGGCAGCCTAGACTTAGATACAGTTATTGCAATATTTACATAGTTCACCATAAAGATTTGCTACACCACAGGAAAGTCCATGGGATCAAGGAAACCCAATACAAATCATTTTCTTACTTTAATTGTGCCCAGAGGAAGTTCGAGAAGAAAAATTAGCTTCATCTTGTTTATTTATTTATTTATTTAATTATTTATTTATTGACACTCATTCTGAAATTTGGGTCTGTCACTTGATTCGAGGATTGCATTGCATAATTTCAGCAGCACCCAGGCTAGTTGGTTTACATTGGATCACAGGTGCACAGTTGCAGCCCTGGGAGTCTTCAGTCAGAGGTAGCTTGCAAATTAGGGAAATGAGGTCCCGGGGAGGTGGAAGAACAGGTTGGACCTGGCCATGATGTCACTTGATTCTGATTTCCAGGCATCTAACACAGCCTGTTAGTACTCAGGGCGGAGCATCAAAGGAACAAAGAGGGTCTGGAGCTGCAAAGCCATGCCACCTGCCACCTCTTAGACCAGCCTTGCTTGCAGCCTACTGAGGGAGCGGGCTTCCCCTCACCTGTTGCTCTTGCTATCTGGAACAAGCTAGCGGCGGTCCGTGGTCAGCATCACATCCAGCTTCTGCCAACGTTCTTTGGGTGAAAACTTTTCCTTTCTCGTGGCTTATTTAAGAAAAGCAGCTACAATACAATCGCCACTTGTTCTATAGCTCACTCCCCTGGCCTGCTCGTGCCTTGCTTCTCTTTCTAGTTTCTACAACATGTTGCTGTAGGGCGTTTGAATGGTTGAGAAGGTGGTTTGGGAATATTCAAAAGGCCTTAAGCAGCTGACCTGGAGGCCCAGCTGGTTTAGGGGCCCAGGGATTTTGTTGCTGTCCTTTCTTATCATTCATTTTTCAGGTCTCATTGTAAACACACAAGCCACAGACAAGACACCAGCCACTATCTTTTGAGTGTGTGTTGAGGGAACTGGGGAGACCTGAGAGGAGTTTTTAGAGTGCTCCCCAGCATATGATGTGTCCTGGGGTGTAGTAAGGAGGCGCTTGTTCGTTCCCAACTGCTCAGCCCTGAAATAATCACACAGAAACTGTATTAATTAAATCACTGCTTGGCCCATTGGCTCTAGCTTCTTATTGGCTAATTCTTATATCTGAATTTAACCCATTTTTATTAGTCTGTGTATGGCCACGTGGTTTCAGCTTACCAGCTAAAGTTCCAATCTGCGGCTTCTGTCTCAGGTGGCTCCATAGTGTCTCTCTGACTCCGCCCTTCTTTCTCCCAGCATTCAGCTTAGTTTTCCCCCACCTATCTTTGTTTCGCTATAGCTCTGCTATAGGCCCAAAGCAGTTTCTTTATTTATTAATGATAATCATAACATACAGAGGAAAATACCACATCACTGGGGTTTGTAAACTTTGTTTACCCTTGTGACCTTCCATGGTTTCGTCAGAATTTCAGCTTTATCCTGCACAAAGCCCCGCTGGCATGTGTCCCTTGGACCAGGATTGTATTGCTACATCTTGTGGGGCCAATGGCAAAGGCTTTCAGAATTCTCAAAGAACAAGTTAACTGTGTTGTTGGCCCAGTGAGAAAGTAACCTGTCCTTTAGACAGCCCATGGCCAACAGCATGACAAAATGCTTTATTCTCTAAACACCCCTGGAGGACAGTTACAGGTGAATGCCACCTGCCTGTAGCCAGCTCAGGTCACTGCCTGATATCTGAGTGTTCATTTTGTCATTGATGGTTTGAAGATGAATTTTACCCACTTTGGGAAGGACCTGAGGATTGCCTGTGAGCGCATCTGTGTCCACGCTCCAGCTCCATGTCACCATTGATGGTCACTGAGGCTGACAACCTCCATCATCGTTTCCATCCCTGTGGGACAAAGTGACACACGTGTGTTGCTAGGGGACTCTGATACTGCGTGGCCATTCAGGAAAAGAGAGCTCATTTTCCAAACTTTTCATGACCTCCCCAAGTAGGATTTGTGGGGGATGCATATCCATCCCAGAAAAGACAACTGGAAAGGCCAGCCCAGGATGCTGCAAACTATTCTCGAAAGGCAAGCTGGGGCATACTTGGTGTAAGGTGAAGTGGATCACTGATGGAAGGGAGGGAAATGCTAGTACAGGGTCAGGTGAGCAGAAGGAAGGTTGTCCCAGTGGACATCTGATGGCTGTGTCTCAGGTTCAGGAAATGCACCCAACACCACTGCTCCTACCATATACATGTAAACATTTCCAATCCCTCCTTTTATTATTATTGCTTATTTATTATTCGTGAGTGTTTCTAACTGTGTGTAGTGGGTTGACAAGGACCTAGGGCCTTGAGTATGCTAGTTTGAATATTTTGTTTAGTCTAAAAGTTTCTCTCAAAGTGGGGTGGTGGCATACACCTTTAATGCCAGCACTCTGGAGTTGGATCTCTGAATTTGAGGCCAGCCTGGTCTACAGAGAGAGTTCAAGGATAGCCAAGGCTACACAGAGAAACCCTGTCTTGAGAAAAAAAAAAAAGAAAAAAAACTTTTGTTGGTATCAAGCTCTTTCATACAAATTTGGCCATAGATGCTGGCAGGGCGGTGCCTCATCCTCTGGGTGCTTCTCTGAAGCTGGAGTCTGGAAGTGAGAGGGGACACCCAGATTTTAAGCAATTGGAATTGCATCACTCAGAAACCTAGACTGTCCGGGCAGTGGTGGTACAAGCCTTTAATCCCAACATTCGGGAAGCAGAGACAGGCAGATCTCTGTGAGTTTGAGGCCACCCTGATCTGCAGATTGATACCCAGGACAGGCTCCAAAGCTACAGAGAAACCCTGTCTCGAAAAATCAAAAAAAAAAGGGAGGGAGGGAAGGAAGGAAGGCAGGCTGGTTAGACTGGCATGCTAAGGGCTCCAGTGATCCCCAGTTCCTAGCCCCTTCTGAACTGGGAATCTGGTGTGCATATACTCCTGGTGAATGCCCCAATCAGGGATGGGAATAACCCAGCTTTTGAGTGTCTTTTGACCTCTTGTTTCCTAGCAACTTGTAACTGCTCAGTGTAATACTGTGTGATGGCTCTGATTTATACTTAACAGACATTGGCAGATATGCGAAACAGATTTTGTGGGCTGGCTAATTTACCACTATGACGTGCGAACAGCCACTTTAATACATGACTGGGCAGAAGAGAAGACTCTTAGGACACCATGCTCACCCATGCCCCCTCCCACCAGGCCCGCCTGCCCTCAGTAGAATTTACCCCGACTTGCCAATGCTTTGCCTGTCTCAGCACACTGCGTGGAGCAATCGCCAAATGAAGTTCTCCGTTTGATTTTTTTCTCCCAGTATTTTGCATGTGTTCATGGATATTTATAAATCGCCTATATTCGTTACTGAAGTTTTTTCTTCGCTGTACATTTTTATGCAGATTGAGTCCCCTGTAAATGGGGTGCTGTCTCAAGACTGTTTTAGCCCCGCCCTGAATCTGAGAACATCTTTATTCTCCCAGGTGACCGCTCTGCTTGTTGACTAGAAATTTGGCTTGACTTTTTCTAAGTTGCTGTTTTCATCTTTCTTTAAATAATTTAGACTTCTTAGCTCTGTGGGGTGTGTGTGTGTGTGTGTGTGTGTGTGTGTGTGTGTGTGTGTGT
>LOJH01050771.1:0-12621 GCA_001685095.1 Ellobius talpinus
GCCTTGAACTCACAGAGATCTGCCTGCCTCTGCCTCATGAGTGCTGGGATTAAAAGCATGTGCCACCACCACCCAGCTCATATCTTTAAGAATGTTGGTGGTTATGTGGAATGTTTGAAGTTCACCATTTATTATGCTGTAATTTGATTTTAGAGTAATGAAAATAAGGGCGGCTGAAATGATGGCCTCTACGTTACAGATACAGAATGTTAAGACACACAGAAGACAAATCAGCAAAGCAATGATCCACCATTATTAAAACAAAAACATATCCTTTTTTAATAGAAAGAAGATTTTAATTGAGGTATAGTATTTCAGAAGGTGAGTATATGACCAGCATGGCAAGGGGCATGGAGGCAGGTAGGCGGGTATGGTCCTGCAGGCAGGCATGCATGGCAGCAGGCAGGCAGGTATGGTACCGTAGGCAGGTTGGCAAGGCATCAGGTGGGCAGACATGGCAGCAGGCAGACAGGCATGGCAGCAGGCAAATAGGCACGTCAGTATGCAGGCAAGCACAGTAGTAGGCAAGCATGGTAGTAGGCAAGCACGGTAGTAGGCAAGCACGTATGGCAGGAGACAGGCTGGTAATAGTGCTCCAGGTAGGCAGGCATGGCAGCGGGCAGGCAGGAATGGTGGTGGAGCAGCAGCTGAGAGCTCACATCCTTAAGACAATGACAGAGAGAGAGAGAGAGAGAGAGAGAGAGAGAGATGGTGTGGATGGTGTGAACTACTTTTGGAACCTCAAAGCCCATGCCCAGTGGCACACCTCCTCCAACAAGGCCACACCTCCTCCAACAAGGCCACACCTCCTCCAACAAGNTATATATATATATATATAGTACTCGTCTTAGTTGGGGCTTCTTTTGCTGTGAGGAGATACCATGACCATGACAACTCTTATAAAAGAAAACATTAATTGGGGCTGGCTTACAGTTCAGAGGCTTAGTCCATTATCATCGTGGTGGGAAGAATGGCAGCATGCAGGTGGACATGGAGATGTAGCTGGGAGTTCTTTGTCTAGATCTGCAAACAGAACTATCTACCACACTGGGCATAGCTTGAACATATGAGACCTCCAAGCCCACCCCCACAGTGCCACACTTCCTCCAACAAGGCCACACCTCCTCCAACAAGGCCACACCTCCTCCAACAAGGCCACACCTCCTCCAACAAGGCCACACCTCCTAACAGTGCCACTCCCTATGGACCAAGAATTCAGATGCATGAATCTATGGGGGCCATACCTAGTTAGACCACCACAATACTGTTTCATATCTCCTGTGCTTGTCTCTCGGCAAACCAAATAAAGGATCCCAACAGAACTATTCTGAAAGCTTTAAAAGACGCAATCTCTAATAAAAGACTCCTGAGCAACGTTCTTCTTGCTGAGGACCAGAAGTTTATGAGGCAACCCTGTTCTGTCCTTGGATCAGTTAAACAGTTTTATTGGACTTTGTTCTCAGAGTTTGAAAGCATGGATCCTGTCTGACCTTTTCTGGAGATGTGAGGACAGGCAGCTGGCCAGAATGGTGGGTGAAAAGACAGTAGGTTCTGGAACATTCTGCATGGACTATATGGGCATTGAGAAAGACTAACGACATGAAGCAAATAGAAAAATATTTTCCAATATGGCAACTGTCCTGGTCCTCGAGATACCAGGAGAAAGAGGTTCTGTGGGTAGATCATGTGGTAGAAGTGGGGATATGGTGGAAGCTGCAGAAAGATGAAGATACATTGTCGAGGGCTGGAGAGATTGCTTGGCAGTTAAAAACACTTGTTACTCTATCATGAGGACCAGAGTTTGGGTCCAAGCAGCTCACATCAGGCAGTTCACAAACATCTATAATTCCACCTATAACACACACCCTCCAGGGACCTAACACCTTCTGACATCTCTCTGACACTTGTACATACATACAGGTGCATACAAACCCACACAAAACATACACACAAATAATAAATAAAGATACACTTTCTTCTCTTGTACTCCCCTTTCCTTATCTTAAAGAACCTAGAGTAAGACCAGGAGAAGAAAATGAAAAGACTTTTTGTCTGATCTTGCTAAGCAATTGCTGTCAGAAGTCTCCAAGCAGGAATAGCGAGAGGCTTGAATTTCCATAGAAGTTGAAAAAGAAGTCCCTCTGGACTATATTAGGTCATTGAATACTAAAGTCACACTGGGAAACAACCCTGAGTCTGAATAGAAGAAGGCTTCAAAGATTCAGACAGACTTGAAACAGGAGGAACAAGGAAAGGTGAAGCCAAAAGCAGGCAGCTGTATTAAAAATCCCTTAAAGAAACCCAGTGACCCCAGATCCTGCTCCAGTCCAGTCAGAGATTACTACTCCTCCACTCCCAAGTAACACTAGAATGACAGCTCTTCTCCATGAGTTAAATAGCAGAGGCTTTTGAGACAGCACGTCTAAGACACAAGAGTGGTACAGCATAAGGAAAGGCAGGGACGCTGTGATAGTGACCCCTCACACTGGAACTCCATCATCCTCATGTGTGAGTTAAATGCCTGAAAAGATGCTTTCTAGTCTTAAAGGGAGATACTGACGGAGAGAAGCAAGAGGGCAGGTGTCAAAGGAGGAAGACTTCCAGTCCAGGGAATACTTTTTATGGTTTGGCTGGATTTTTTTTAATGAGCAGAAATGGATCAGTGAAAATAATAAATACATGAACATTTTAAAGTGTCATGAATGTCTCAGAAAGACAAGATGCTATTAATTCCCTGAAACAAGAACGGGATGGTTGTTCCAGCAAATGTAAGATTCTAACACCGAAAGTGACCTTTTGAAGGGGAAAAGATGAACACAAAAATAAAGATATCGTATCATTAGACTTTGCAAAGAAGAAAAACAGACCTCCTAAAAATGCTTAAGGAGAGCTAGGAAGATAGGAAATGAGTAAAGGCATTTGCCACCAAGCCTGGCAACCTGATTTCAATTAATTGGACCCACATGGTGAAGGGAAGTCATCATATAGACTCCACACATGCGTATGCCTGTGCATGAGCAAACAGAAGTAATAAGTAAATAGGTATAAGGAAGAGAGTGTTTTTTAAACTGCTTGAGAGAGGCTAGAGAGGTGGTTCAGTGATTAAGAGCACAAACTGCTCTTGCAGAGGAGCTAGATCAACTCTTAACACTCACATGAAGCAGCTCACAACAGTTTAGACCTCCTGTTCCAGGTGCTGGAGTACCCTCTGGCCTTGTGGGCACCTATATGCATGCTATGCAAATAAACTCATGCAGGCTTGGGCTTATACACATACACATAATCTCTTAACTTCTTTTTTAAATGTTTAATGAACAAAATGTTGTCTCTTAACAGCAGAACTAAGAAACTGAGAAATATCTTCATGGTTCCGAGGAAATTATTTTCCAACATATAATTCTAAAACCAGCAAGGCTGACAGTTTCAAGAGCAAAATAAAAATATTCAAATAACAGAACATGTTTAATCTCCACTACCTTTTTCAAATAGCGAGTAGAGATAGTAGTTAAAAATAAAAAAATCAAATAATGATATGGCCCCCTTGTTAGACTAGCTACAATATAAGAGAAAGATGATTTCTGTTAAAAAAAAGATTCTATCTAAAGGATGCATCCAAGAAATAAAACAATGAACGTTAAGGGGGTAGGAAGGAGAGGAAGAAGAGTAAAAAATGGTGAAGGAGGGAGGAAAGATATATTTCCGTTAAAAAGACAGTTTTAGTTAATGAAAAGTCAGGGGTAGATTAAAGAAAGTATTCAAAAATCAGCTGGAGAGAAGCAATGTTAACTAGGAAATAATGAAATTATAGTAAAAACATGGTTCACAGAGTCCTTTGGTTGTGCCAATGAGTGCTGCTTATCCAGGATCCAAGAATACATCATAAAATGTGTGTGCTCTTTGTGTTGTCAAGAAAGTAAGGGTGACCCAAAGCACTGGGCATGAACTAGGTCTCTCTTTCTTTCTGCTCTATGGAGCACTGGTGTGATCTTTGAGTTGGCTGTACTTGTATATGTTTTTCCCCTAAGGGAAGTCATTATTGTCTTGGCCAGACTGCTTACCATTTGAGCTACTTTCAATAGGTTTCTTTTTCTTATAACAAAAGCAGTGGTGGTTGAAATTATGTCTCAGAATGCAGCAAGGCATATGGTGCCTGGTGACATTACAGTCGCCCTTTGCAGAGGAGAACAGGGATGAGATTAAAGGGATAATTCCTTACTGTGCAGCCCAACACCTAAGCCAAACAGTTGCCAGTGATCAATTCAGCAATCCCACAGGGAAGCCTGATGAACACAATGTGTCCTGAGGACTCTTCCTAGCCTATGTGATGAAATGGGACACCGTTCCACCTCCTAGCAAAACAAAGGCTTCGATCTGTGTGCTAGAAATATCTACATAAAATATGTCATCGGTGAAAAATGTTTACATGCTGAAATCTTAACCCACGGAGGCTGTACATTAGGCCCAGCTCATCTGGTAGGTACAAGTGCTGCAGGGAAAACTGAACACCTGCGTGAGTGATTACTTAACCAGGCCTTTTGTCTCCTCTGTCAAGTCCTTCTGTTAGAAATCCCTCTCTCTGACACAATAACAAGAGAACCAGTTTCTCCAATGAATGTCTTTTAGTTTCGTGGAGCAAGCCAGGACTCATATGTGATGTGTGTTTCGCCATCTTCTTTCAGGAGACAGTAATTACTGCAGCCCTTCAACCGGAAGAGGGTTTGCCTCAGCAACTTTCACTGATTTGTGTTAACTAGCAGCGAGATGAGACTTACATGCCTTTCCCCCACGGTGGTCTTCTCAAAAAACCACAGCAGAATGATCATCTGCAAGCTGAGCTCATGCTAAGTAAAATTCGAAGCCTTATGCTCTGATGTGGAAGGTCTAATCCCATCGTCTTGATTGCTCTCCTAATTACAGGCTCCAATCATAGCCACAGGACCCCGTGATGTCAAGAACTCTGTGACTGCTCCCCACCCCCAGTCTCCATCATCAGGCTCTTGTTTAAAGCCAATGCAGACCTGTCCCAATCCATGCTCTTGCAAGGATTGACATTTTCATGCAAGTCAGAGTTTCAACGCCTACCTCATCTGTCTCCTTTCTCCCCACAATACCTTTCTTTCTATATTGTGTCACCAGAAAAAAATATGGGCTCTTTTCTTCTCTCTCAATGAAAGGAACACTTCTAAACACTAGTATAAATTCCTATGGAAAGACTCTGAGGAGTAACAAAGCAACCCAGACCATAAAGCCCCCAAGGATTTTCGTTTTCTATGCTCATTTTTTTCTAAAAGCAAGATGACTGAAAACAAAGGACATACAACAGACAAGTTCCCACCCATTTGGTCAGAGAGTCGACAGAGGCAGTTGTGGGGAGAGTACAGGAGTCCTGCAGTACAATGAAAGAAACAGGCAAACATTTCAGGGGGAACATCCCCAATAGCCCAAGAGGTCATCCTAGAAAACCTCAACTGTAGACAACACTGGCCACCTTCCGCCAGCACTCTTCCACCTCAGCCTTTGAAGGAAGAACCAGACGTCCCTGAAAGACATGCTTCTGTCCAAGGCCCTGTTCCCAGAAAGAACCCAGGAAAGTTTGATTAGAAACAAAGGTTAGAACACAGGGCTTTGTAATTCAAAGCAGCTCCTACTCCATTTGCTTAAAATGCTTTGCAGCTACAGTGCTTCACTGAGATCCTTTCCAGAAACCATGAAAACAAATGAGGCCTGCAAGGCAACACAGACCAAAGGAGGAGCCGGAGATGCCTATTGCGAACTAACCCTCTGGCGTCTGTGAGATGCAGCCAGTGGCCCCCACGTCCAGACACCCCTCAGCCTGTAGAAGGTGGCCCAGCTTTCCTTGGAGATGTTTCAAAGTGTGCTCAGGTGAGTATCCTCAGTAAGAGATGTGGCAGGAGAGAGAGACCACACCCACCCCTGCTGCAGTAGCAGCACTAGTGGCGGCGGCAGCAGCAGCGGCGGCAGCAGCAGCACCAATGGCAGCAACAGTCAGCCCACCAGCCCACTGCCTCCTGAAGTACAACATCATGACGCTGACTCACAAGGAGACTCCATTTCTGTAACTACTGACACAGGCAAGAAATCACCTCCTTGCCCACTTGTTCACACACACACACACACACAAACACACACACACACTAGACAGATGATAGATAGATAGATAGATAGATAGATAGATAGATAGATAGATAGACAACAGAGGCACATTTTAATTTTTGTTTTCTCCAGCTAGCCTTGTATATCTAAACTGGCTTCTGAGTGGGGAAACAAAAAATACTGCAAACAGGCAAAAAAAGGTAGAAACTTACAAATATTCTAGCATTCATAATAAAAAAAAAGCCCTTCTGTCTTCATTCTGATGGGCATCTACCCTCCTCCCTAGGAAGGATGCTAAGCCATGTGGGGAGTGGCATCCCCATGAAGCCACACAGCAACAGGGATCAGCACCAGCCTTCTGGAGAAGACACTCCTCTCCTTACATCAAGAACTCCCTTTCTTATCAGTTTCCTTGAAAAAGCTCTTCTCTGAGAACCAGCATCTAGCTAAACCAGCCCTTACCGACTAAAAGCAAACTCACCCAGTGGGACAATTCTGAGATATGGAGGCCCATATAACTCACTCTGTTTCAAGGTCCTTATTGCCCAGATATCTCTTCACTTTTATGTTTAAGTATACGTAGCTTGCCGAGGTTGGTGGCTCACACTTGTAAACCCCTTATCCAGAAGCCGAGGCAAGAGGATTCTAAGTTCCAGACAAGTGTGAACCACATAGCAAAGACTCTGTCTCAAAAATACATACAAAATATATGTAAGTGTATTTTTATATATTATGTATATATTATATATTATATCTATACATATATGATATATGTATATATGTGATATATGACTATATTATATATTATGTATTATAAATATATAGAGAGATACATATATGTGTGTATGTAGCTTGAATAACAGACTATGCAGAAATAAATAATTTAACCTTGCTGGAAACACAGATTCTTAAATACACTTTACCACTTTGTATTCCCAAACAAGGTATTTTCAAACACTCTATAATATACTTTTGAGTTAAGCTATTCCAAACACGATGATTAGCTTACATATAAGGAAACTGAGGCACCGAAACAGATTCCATCTATCGCTACCCTTCACAGTTAAGAGTCTACTGTTGACAATACTAAGAGACCACAAGGCCTGTCAGTTACAGTGCTAGATTAAGCCTCCGTGTTCTCCTAGGTCTATGCTTGATCAAGGAACCAAGTTGTCATTCCCACAAAGTCGTGGAGGTGGGGAAATCTCCTGAAATGTCACAGACTTTAAAGAAAGCCTATCTGCGTTTGATTGGCTCTTTATCTTGGCCCTCCCTAGCTCAGATCAGCTGTCTGCATATTTGTATGTTTTGAGTGTACTCAAGAGCATAGAACACAAAAATAAATCAGACCAGAATGATTATCAGTCTGAATGCCACTAGAACACAAAAGAAGCTGCCACAGGGGACAAGCGACATCAACATTCTTTCCTATCCACCTGGCGAGAGCTGGACTCAAACTCCACCTATCTGGCCTTCTATTACCATGGCAGCACAGAAACCGCAGAGGCTCCTCTGACATAATCTGGACCTCTGAGCACTGGGGAGACATCCCAAGGACCTTTCATCACATATCACCCTCCCCACAAACCCTGGGGTCTGTAAATTTCTGTTTCACTATGCTGCCTTAAATTCTTTCTCAAACAATATAAAGAATAACTTAATAGCTGGGTCAATGGAAGCAAGAAGCATTAGCTTTGACTTTAGAAATCTCTGACACTGAATACCACTCACTGACATTTATTAGGTGGGTGACAGTAAGCAAGTGACTTAGCCTCTCTCAGCTACTTAACCTCTCTGAGCCTAGATGCCTCGTCTGTTTAAAAATGAGCAGGACTGCCTCCCTCTTGAAATGATTAAAAGGGAATGACCAGAAGGCACCTGGTACAGAACAGACATCTAGTCAGTTTAGCTGCTATGATTTCTAGTCAGCCTGAGTCACCAGTAAAACCATTCTGTAGCCATGTTGTTTCAGAGCTAGCTCCATCACACACAGACAAAGCATTCTATTTGGACACTTTGGAGAGAGTTGGCAGGTTCCAAATTATATTGTCTAATATTAAATCGGAACTCGAGGGTGGACAAAAGACCAGAGGCAATGCTAGCACTCTGCCTCTCCACGAAAAGCAAGGTGCCTTCCACTGCTCCTGAAAGAAAAGATGTAGTCCAAGCTTTTTTAATCTGTTTCTCAGGGCTTCCTCCATGATTTAATGTAATAGTCAGGCTTTATATCCAGTTACTCTAAAGTATTTTTTTGAGAAATAAGTATTCTGCTACAATGTGTGTTCCAAGATTCGGCCCTTTGACACAACATGACATTGCACATGCTGCTTGAAACTGCTGGACTATAAATTCTCATGTCAGATGAGCAGTCTGAACCTGGTTTCCAGCTAAGTGCCTCCTTTCACCCTATCATGCACTTTGTGTGTGAGAGATGGCTGCGGCAGCGGACAGGGGAGACCCTGGAAGTAGGAGAGAGAGATAAACAGAAAAGCTATTGTCCTTCACTTGGAAATGAGTGATCAAAGACAGCCACCCGAGTTCTCAAATTCTGTGTTCTTGGCACATAAGCATTCCATCATGGGCTTCTTTTCATCTTGCTCCCATCCGTATATCAACATAAAATTTCCCTGTACTAAACATTCGGTAATTGTCAGTAAAGAAGCAGACACATGAATGCATGCACATTAAATCCAAACACCACAGTCCAACCGTCGAAGAATTGTCTCGGATGTTGTGTCGTGTGCACTTGAATTCCACATCACGGATGCACAGCAACCATGAGAGGCACCTACAAACGTCTCCAGGGGCGATCTCAGGAGGACTGGACTTTGAAAACAGCAGAAGCAGTGATGGATCACCAGATGGAAAAATGCTATAAGTTATTCTAGAAAGGAAAGTAAATGTCATTTTCTAGGCTTCCATTTCAAATAAAAAAAGGTAGTTGGAATAATCAGCAAAATGCCAAGAAAATTAATTCAATATGCATAGAAGATAGAATTCCAGTCAAAAGGCAGACTTCAGAAGTCCGTATCATCATATGGGAGGGAGTCTACAGTAAGTGTCCAAGAACTTCTGTTTTAGTTTTACACTTACTTTGGATGAAGCCACAAACTTTGCAAACCATATGACGAATACTTTCTGCTGGATATTTTTAATTTGATCTAATTGTTCTCGACAGTTCCTTATACCACATTATGCATTATGCACATTGAAGATGGGCCATGGGTAGGGGAAACTCTTCCAATGGGAATAGAAAACAGAAAAGGGTTTTGCCCCCTTTAAACCTGAAATAAACCGTTCCATGCCAAACTGTGTTGCCCTGTGCATGAAAGAGAGAACCAAGCTAGTAGGAATTGCAGTGCCGTCCACTGTTGAGAGGGTGAGTTCTTGCTCCCTTTAGAATAATTCAGCTGATTGCCACACCCTCGGTGCATTTTAACTTTTAAATTATGTTAAATTGGAGGCCAGATTCTGCTTAAGTAGTGTTTCATTGAAGCTTCATTTAAGCAAACTCATTGTGAGGGTATAGTAAGTGGTGTGAATGTTTATATTGCCAGATTTTACACATTTCCCACCTCATGTTCTACTTCTAAAGGGAGTACTGGCAGGTCCCCAGAGTCTTCCTTCTCTCTGAGGAGCATTCCATATTATTAATCCAAAGCCACTGCTCATAGTTCCTGAGTATCTTCAGGAACACTTATAAAATAACCTACATGTCCACTGAGCCCCAGCAATTAGAGGTTTTAGGTCACATTAACTTCCCACTAATTGTCACAGGAGCATCAGAGACCAGCAATGCATATATAATCAGCCAACTGCTTGGAATTCTGAATGCATTTGCCAGACTGTCAAATACACTATCTTGGATCATCTAGCATATGCTGGCAAATGCTCTAGCCACATCTTGATATTGACCCCAAAAAGGTCCCCTGTTAAAATGCCCGGGATATCAAGTCAGAAACATGCAAAAGAAGAAATCACCAGATTCAACCGCTATAAAATGATTTTAAAATATTAGTATCATTAATAAAAATAATTTCAGATATAAGAGATGAGGAATCAAAATGTCAAGAAAGGAACAAAGAGAAAATAACAAGAGAATAATTGTGTTACATTCCGATGGATTCATTGAAAACATGGAAGAGCAAAAGTTGGTAGATGCTTACAAAGTAAATCATGAGCCTAGAGCAGGGATAAAAAGCTACAGCTCATTGCCTCCTTTTTGAAGTTTTGTAAACATAGCCACTCCCATTCCTCGGTTCTACCAGTCGCTATCTTCTCACTATGGTAGCAGAGCCCCAGCACGGGAGTAGAAACTGTCCGCCACTTACAGCCTGAAAGATTTGCTATCTGGGCCTTAGCATGTTGGACAGCTTCTGTCTTTGACCTTAGGAAGCACCATGAAAACTAAGCCTCTGGTTACAAACTACATTTCTGAATGCTGTAAATGTAACATGCACCTATGTTCATATCCTGAATGATTTCACACTTTACACCATGTTCACGTGGCCTTGGTTTCACCATCTGGTTGAAATCTTAGAGAGGCTTGTCCTTTCTATAGATTGTTCAATTTTCATATACAAATCTAATGAAATGATGAACATTAATTTGACCTATGTAAAGCAAACAAGATTAAAAAAACAGCCTTCTCTGTTGTCACAAGAGGGCTAAGGAGTGATGTTTCTCTGTGCAAAGGCATTGCAGCCTTTTCTAAACAAATACGTGAATACTGTAAACACATTTAAGGAAGATGGCAGATGGGCTTTCATTAGGGAAACAGTTTAAGAGAAAATAGAGAATGGGTATTGCCAAGTATTGCTGTAGCCCAGAGCTCTGAGAACCATCTGCTTTTCTGCTAATTGTGACACCCAATTTTTATTGCCACTGCTGATGAAGCAATGTGACTGTTCAGTGCCTCTTAGATTCTGAAATCTTTCTTGTTACCAGAAAGCCCATCATTACCCAGGGTTGAAAAAAAAACGCCCGGTGCGTCACTACAAGACATTGATGTGTCCGACATTGATGAGTTGTACAGTTCTTTTTTGAGTGGGGGAAAGGAAACTATACCACCTTGGTTACTTTATGCTGAAATAAATGAATAGTTCAATAGCATCTCTAAGAGTATACGAGAGAAAATTCCTAAATCTCAAAATCAGAAGCTTGACTTCATGACCACACTAGGAAGTCTGGAGTCTTCAAATTATCAATTCTTTTTGGTTGGCAAATCCAGAGCCCAATATGTGAAAGGAGTCCAGGACAGCTGCAGACAGTGATGCTGGACATCTTCCCTCTGCCTCCTCCTAAGGGAACCGGGGCCATTTAAACACCCACACTCTCCTTTATTTTGTGTCTTACTGATAGAATGGGCTGTTGAAGACTGGGGTACAGCTCCTGCTGTGGCAAACGCATTGTCCACTCCTGTTCACAACTATTTTCCACACAGAAAATTTGGTCACAGCACAGTGACCAAAAGATGAATGGTGAAGAGTTACAGCCTGTGCTTGAAGTCCTAAAACCTCACCGACAAGTTCTTCGCATCTCAGAACTAGGAGGTCGGGGTCACCAGATGAATTTGCAAAACTATGTGTGAAAGATTAGTAAACTATCTCACTGGGTTGACATTTGCAGTGACGGTGACGAGACGCTCCTGGTGCTTGGGCATCAGTTAGAGCAAAGACAACAACCATTGGCTGGTGGCCGATGGCCTCTCTTCCACCAAGCACTCCCAGCAGGGATGGCAGGACCCAGCCAATGTCACTTAATGAGTTTGTGAGCCTTTGATGTCATTGACTCTTGAGCCTTAAGCACACGTCTCTTAATATTCCTTATAAGGAAGTGCTAAAGACGCAAAGAGCATTTTGGCTATGCAAAAGAGTGGTGACTTGGGAAAGGCACTCCTGACTAAGCTGTGAGCTCCCTAGCTGGATTTTTCATGGAACCACCATCTTTACTTTTCAAAAGATGACTGACAAACTGACTGTTTATCCTGAGATGTGGGAAATATTTTCGAGAAAATGCACAAAGTTAACTTGGCACTTCTGGAAAATGATTTCCAATAACTGTGGATATATTAGTCTGAATTATCTAAAGGTACAAACCCAGAAAACTGAGCATATAAATATGAAAAGTTGCACAAACAAAGGCTGTGTAGTCCCCCAGAGACAGACAGCCTGCTGAGAGCTGTGGAACCAGTAGCTGGTTGCTCAGACCAAGCTGGAAGCCTCCAAATAACAAAACAAATGACCCAGCTCCAGTCCAAGGTTGAAGGTTTGGAAGTTACTTAGAGAGTTGCTACGATAACTCATGTTCAAGGCTAAGAATCTGTAGATGGCAAAGGCAAAAGCAGGAAACCCACCCTACAAGAAGAACCCAGCTGCAGGCACACACAAGCTTCCACATTTTGTATTCCAGCTTCGACTATTCTGGATGATGCCATTCTGGATGTTTCTTTTTTGGCATTTTTTTTATTTCTTTTTATTAAAAATTTCCACCTCTCCCCTCCTCCAA
>LOJH01050772.1:0-12621 GCA_001685095.1 Ellobius talpinus
AGCAGGTGATGCCATCAAAAGAATCACAGATGCAATCCTAAGAAGCCTTGCAAATGCAATGTAGGTCTTTGTTGAAGGCCTTGAAAACATGTGGGTACGTGTGGTGACGCCTGAGAAGACCCTAAAGGTAGAAACTGTACTGAGACTCGAGCTGGTGTTTCAATTCTTGTCTCTGTCAAAGAAAAAATGGACAGATGAGATAAAGCAAAGATTCAAAGTTAATTATAAGGAAGAGAAATACTACTCAAGGGATGAATTCAGGCATGTTACTAGAGAGTAGCACTGTGGAATTTTGGTTAGCTTGATAGGTAAACTTTATTGGAGGGAAGTATTGCTTAAGGTATTGTTCCAAAGAGAGGAAAGATCAGGGAATTCCAGGGATGGCTGGAATTTTTGGGAGGAATAGTCCTACTCCTTTTTCTGTTTTTATATGGGGTTTTCAAATGTGGGGCATGACATCAGATGCATGGTGGGAATAGGCCATTTTGGGTTACCCCTTGTTTTCTTTTAAGCCTGTGTAACCCACTTTAGCAATAATAGTTATAATCAAGAAACATTTTGGAGTGCAGTCAATACCCTTGGTAATAAAAACTTGATTAGATATAACCCATTCCTAGAAAGGAGGCTTCATTTCATGATGAGAGATGTCCAGGGAGGGCGCCATTCTTCCCATTATTTGTCAATTCCTTTTACATCACCTTCACAAATTCAGATATTTGAGGCAGCTTCTACTCTAAAGGTTTCCATACAATCCCTAAATGATCATCAGTTTTAGTTGTTCCTATTCTTCAACAGATGTCCCTTTCATCATGTCTTAATTCCTTGGCCTTCTGAACCATCACCCCAATTGTATGTCCAGCAGCTATTCACTAAACTACAAATATAATCTTGATATATCATTAAACAAAAATCCTCTTTCATACTAGCCCAGGTGACTTTGTCTAGTCTTTAAGGTTCTCTATAAAACTGCTCCAAATCCATTACCTGTCTTCCTAGTGCTTTCATATCTAGACCAAGCTGTCCAAACCAAACTGATGGATGTCATTGTGAGACTTCTCAGACATGACACACATGCTCTAGTACCTCAACAGGAATACCTTCATCTCACAGTCATCTAACTTTTTACTTTAGTAACCACTATTGTTATTAATTATATGAGATGAAGCCAACGGAACCGGTTTATTGCAATTATATATATATCCAAATCCTTCAAAACTCATACCCATAATATTTTAGATGTATCAAAATCAAATAATCTTTACCAAATTCTGTAAATAAAGTGATTAATTGCATATTTAATGCTTTTATTGTTAATATACAAAATAAATGAATCCAGATTTTAATATTTTAAAAACTAATATATTCCTCTATGTATGAGTTTAATTATAAAAACTTTGTAGTACATTTCTCCAAGTTTCAACATCAAAGTTTAAGTACTATCAAAGGTAATGTGTTAAAATTATATTTTCAAATATTTAGTTTGATCATAAAATTTTGTGTCTGTGACCTCCTATTATACTTTAGTACTTAAAATGCTTAATATCATAAACAAAATATATGCTTGCTTTGAAGCAAAAGGAATCTTCGCTTATATACAGTTAACAAATTTTACATATTTTCTTTGGAACAACTAAAATTATTCTTATTCTAAAGTATTTTTACATTGAAAGCTAAATATATAAATGAAATAGCCTGTCACATTTATTTTTCTTTCATTATTATTCTTTTGAATCAATAATGCTATGAAATTTTGTTTTTCATAATGTTAGGCTCTCTAAAGAAGTCTGTCAATTAAAAATGATTGATCACTTGGTAAATAATTTTGTCTCATGAAATTACATTAATATACAAAGATGTTTTGTTCTTTGGTAATTTTGACATGACATTATAAAAATATCCATGAAAAATCTTTGAGGATTATAATGAAGACATCATATCAATTTACTTAAGCATATTATGCCATAATAAATAGTGATTAATTTTTATCATTTGAAAATTAAATGCTTGAATATAATGTGTTTTAATCAAATCTACCTCCCATCCCCTCACATTCAGTTCCTCCCCAAAGGCCTCCATGTTCTTTTTTTCCCCCACTCTTCAAGAGTTGCTTAAATTAACTCATCTTGCTACATGTATGTCTATGGACCTTGGACCTTCTGCAGCACAGGTAGCAATTTAGGGGCCATATTCCTGAGTCAAACTAACTCCTCCCCCTCCAGCAGCTATAAACTGACTATATGTCCTAAGCTAGGGCACAATTACATGAGCCCTTCCCCTCTCCATGCTGGGATTGTGATGTGATTGATCTGTTCAGAGACCTTGTCCGTACAGTCCCCATTGCTGTGAGTTCATGTGCACAATGACACTGTCATGTCTGAGAAATACTGCTTTGTTGAAGGTGTCCACTACATTTGGCTCTTACAGTCTGTCCACCTCCTCTTCCAATGAGGTCTTTCTAAATATCTTAGACTGACCATATTCGTCATAATCCATGCAGACCTTGACCTTGCAAACCTCCATTTTCAGCCTCCTATGTAAGGGGGATAATATGCTATCTCAAATAGCCTGGCTTCTAAATTATTTTTTTCATCTGAATGTGCTCTTTTTTCTTTATTATTAAACTTTTTAAAATTCAAGGGATCATCATACAGTGAGGACCATTTTATTGCACAATCGCATGGAAAAAGCAGACAAGATGGCAAAAGGCAGCAAACACAGCTTCATGATGCCCAGCAATTCCCATCACTGGAAGTCTCACGGCCCAACCATCTCAGTGGTGTCTCTTTCCAGGGCCACTGCCATGAGTTTGGAGGGAAAGAATATTCAGAAATAACATTATTTATGGCAAATTTTTTCTATCAGTTTACCAAATGTGAATCAGTGGACCATTCAATAGTGGGAATGTTTTGCTTCTTTAAAAAATTTAATTTATTTTTTACTTTTGAGAAACTTTTTGAGGCTATACTTTGACTATATCATTTCCATTTTCCTTTCCTCCCTCCAGACTACTCTTACATCTTGTACTCATGCAAATTTATCATCTCCTTTTCTCTATTTCCTGTAGAATATCTTGTTTTTTTTAATGCAATTAAGTGCTCCACACTTTTGGAAAAGTGGGTAACAGGAAAATGAACATCCATACGGACATTTTCTATGTGTATATATTACTTACTGGAAAGAATCATACAACAAAATATCTACAAATCCTGTATAGCTTGCTGAAATGAGATACATTAAATATTTAATAAGTATGTGATTCTGTTAGTTAAATTAGTTCATCATAAAACATGGTAGAATTCAAGAAATATTGGGAAATAAAAGCATATAGTACAGCTTCTCATTTTAAAAAAGCACAAAGGTTTTTAATTGCATCAGCTTATTTTTTCATATACAAAAATGAGCTAATTAGGTTAAATTTTGTTTCTGAAAAACTAAAATTATTGTATCAATAATCCAGAAAGATATTTATGTAGTTATTTTGTTCTAGTAATTCATATAGGTATTTTGTTCAATTTTTGTAAAAATTGAACTATTAGAAAAAAAGAATTAAATAGAAAATGACACTTTTATTAATATTTTTATGTTTTAAAAGTTTTTTTTAATTTTACATACTAACCACAGTTGCCCCCCTCTCTTCCCTCCTTCCACTCACCCTACCTTCCTCCCACTTAACACGCTATCCACTTCTCAGATAGGGTAAGGCTTCACATTGGGAATCAACAAAGTCGGACTTATCAAGTTAAAGCAGGACCGAGCCCTCCCCCTGTACATCAAGGCTGATCAAGTTGTCTGTCCATCAGAAGTGGGCTCCAAAAATCCAGTTGATACACTAAGGATAAACCCTGATCCCCTTGCCAGTGGCCCCACAGACTGCCTAAGCCACAGAACTGTCACCCACATTAAGTGGGCCTGGTTTGGTCTACTGTCAGACCATAGTGGGTGAGCTCCCACTGGCTCATGTCAGCTGTGTCTGTGGGTTTCCCCGTCATAATCTTGATGCCTTTGCTCATATAATCCGTCCTCTTTCTCTTGGACTGGACTCCCAGAGCTCGGTCCAGCACTTATCTGTGGCTCTCTGCATCTGCTTTCATCAGTTAAAGGAGAAAAGTTCTATGATGACAACTAGGGTGGTCGCCGATTTGATTATAGAGGGCAACGTCAGTTCAGGCACCCTCTCCACTATGGCTTAGGGTCTTAGCTGGAATTATCCTTGTGGATTCCTGGGAATTTCCTTAGTGCCATGTTTCTCCCTAACCCTATAATGGCTCCCGCTATCAAGATAGCTCTTTCCTTGCTTTCCCACTCCCTCCCTGCCCCAACTCAACCATCCCATTCCGTCAGGTTCTTCTTCCCATCCCTTTTGTCTCCCCCCACCATGCTTCCAATTTACTTAGGAGATCTTATCTATTTCTCCTTAGTGGCTTTCCATGCACATCTCTCTTAGGGTCCTCTTTGTTAACTAGAATGAAGAGGGAGTCTTTTATTGTTTGTTTTCTTTTAAGCCAGGTCATATTACAAATTGATAAATGCAACTACACTTTATTGCAGTTTTCAATATATTTATCATATTAGGGGTTCTTTGTTGTCCACAGTCTCATATCCACATGAGGCTTTGTATGAGTCCATACAGGGAACTTGAAGTTCAGTGTTGAAGTCAATTTCCAACCTGATGTAACCTACCTGTATAGGAAGAGAAAAGGCAATGAGATCTACTGGAAAATAATACATGTTTCTTAGTGCTTTATGGCCTAATAAAAATTATTTATTTTTATTTCAGATTATTTTTGTCTATAAGAAGCTATTCCTTCACACATTTAGATTTTACTTGCAAAGATAATTCTAAATAGACAGCTGGAATACTCTCAAGGTGAAATAAGAGGACACTCTTCACAAGCCTGAAGATCTCTCAAGAAAATGACAGATTGGATTTCCATCTCAGAAACTTCATTCCTCACCAAGACAGTCATTTTGAATACAGTATCATCATTGTCAGTGCCTTGTCAAATGCTTCGTCTGCCATATTGTTCATGATTTACCATTTCCTATGTAAGGCTATTTTCATGCTGGCCTAGATAGCTACCCTGTAAGAATCATTGATTTAAACTCTGTGCTAAAAAACCTCAGATATAGCGCACAAATTTTTAAACAGGGTGTGAAATCTGATAAACTTTCATATACTACAGTATAAGATGGAAGACAAGACAGGCCATGGAGCTCCTATTTAACCATCTCCTGACCAGACTTGTTATTTATAAAATCAGGAAATTACCAAGTGCCATGTAAAGTTCTGGTAGGAGTTAAAATAATCCATGCATGAAAGGGGGTACCCACCCCGAGACTCAGAGGAAACAAAAGTTCATCATGTTACTTCTGTCTCCCTAAGTTTTGTTTTATTCTCATAGTGCTGTTCAAAGCATTACTGTCAAAGTTATACTCATAACTGAGTTCAGTTAATAAATGATCATTGTCAAAGACATTTTTCTACCCTTTGATATCTGATCCAATAACAAATTAATACTAGTGAGAATATATGTATATTAAGAGTATATTGCACCTGTTTTTTTCTGAGCCCACTTTATTTCATTTCACACTAAAAGCAAGAATTAGTAAAACTTTCTTAATAAGTAAATAAGCATGTGTGTGTATTTCTACACAAAAGTAATACAAATACTATACAGTAGGTACAGTCTTATAACATCTGAAGCTACATTCCATTTATGTATGCCTTTGGACTTTTAAGATTTATTTATTTTATGTATATAAATGTTTTGTCTGCATGTATGTAAGTTCAAAGGAGGATGTCTGGTTCTCTAGACCTGGAGTTACAAAGCTGTTAGCTGCCATGTGGTTGTTGTGAACTGGCAAGCGCAGCAGCACTCTGAGCTACTGAACTGTCTGTACAGTTCCAATATTGTTGTGTTTATATAGCAAAGAAACCAAGTTTAACTGAAAGACTACCTCAAAGAAGAATTTACAAAGTAGACATATCTCTATCACTTATTAACAATACTGACATAAATTACTTACTCTATAAACCTTATTAACATATTTCAATGGGTTTTAAAATGCAATATTGGGAGTTATATTTTTCTGAAGCAGAAATCTATTGTTTCTTCCCCCCAATGGTTGTCTTGATTTGAACAAAACTCATTTCATTCATCTAGTTTTCCATGGGCTATCTTCTCCCCCTATTGAGTTGTAAAACAACTTCTTCAATAGAAAGTTAATCAAATGTGCACAGTCCTTTAAAATCAAATAGCTACAAACATTCCACTAGATAATGCTTGGGCCTCTCCTGAAAGAACATCCACTAATCTCTCTTCTGCATTCCTGAATCGTGAAGTACATAAGCATAATTCCCATTCCTAATCCTCTGTATCAGGTTCTCAACAAACACTTCCAGGATTTCATTCATTCTAAGAATAATATTGTTAACAGTTCAGGTATATCATGGGTTTCTTCATAAAGGTGCTTTTTCATGCATACTTTTTTTTCTTATGTGTTCTCCTGATACTTTATTTGAATAGTTTACATGCAGCAGTAAATAAAATTACTTGTCCTGAGAGTAGCTCCTTTTGAATTTCTTTCTCCAAAAAATCAGGAAAGTAAAAGCATCTATATTACTGAATTGTCAAAAGGGTTAAATGAAATAACATGTAAAATCTTAGTAACATGTTTGGAACCATGTGCATTCTTACTCCACTGCAATTACCTAGAGAGGTGATAGGCAGTGGTCACTCACGATAGGCAGCAGTTATCAGGAAGAAAGTGGGAGGGAGTAAATAAAGTTTCAGGTAATTAATAAAAGTGATCACCTTGATGTAATAACATAGTAAATAAACATGAGAGATAAGATCAAGATTGAGATTCAAAAATCATGAGACAATGATTAGTTTTATAACTTCTCTTTAATTAGATAGTTTCACGTTCTTTGGTTGCAAGACTCAGTTACAAGACAAGCTCAAACAAAAGACTTTTCTTCCCAAAAAAAATACAAAGAGGGACTGGGGAGATTTCTCAGTAGACAAGAATCCCTGCTATGCAGCCATAAGGAAATGAGTTCAAATCCTTAGTTCCTTGGCTAAATAAAAGCCAAGTGTCCCCACATCTATCAAGAACTCCAATACTGTGGGAAGCAGAGACAGAAGACTCATGGGAGCTTTATGACTGCTATGACATTACAGATTCTTTCCCAAGGTTATGAGGTGCCACAGGCTATGGCAGTACAAATGATATCTTCTTCTGGGCTGTGACAATCATAGATATGCATAACTCCCACACACACCATACACACTCACACATAAACACACATATATACATACACACACACACACACACACACACACACACACACACACACAACCAAAAAAAGCAGGTGCTGTAATCCCAGGAATGGACATAGGGCAAAGTCCTTGACTCTGAAGTTCACTGGCTAGCACCTTCCCCCACTTCTAACTGAACAATGAACTGAAGGTTCAGTGAAGGACCCTGTCTCAAGACCTCAAGACCAAGGTGGAGAACAATAGGGTAATATGCCTGATATTGACTTCAAGTCTCCTATACACAAACATACAATCACACATGTGCACACACACATACACAAATATATACACACACAAACTACATAGTTTATGTTTGACATTTGGAAATAATTTATTGAATGCAAAGTCATTCTGACTTCAATGTCTTTATTTTGTTTTATTGTATTCTTTTGGAAAACACGATCCAATTTGCTAAGTGATGTGTACAAAGTCCATTGGATGAGATCAGTAAGAAAGAATATGGTGTGAGATAACAAAAAGCACCTAATTTATATGATACCAAAACAGCCTTGCTTAAATTTAGGTAACATTAGAATGCATTTGCAACATCAGATATTAACTCTCAGTTGTCCTTTAAAAGCATAAAACTTTAGGAATAATTTTTATTTAACACATCCAATGCTAGGATGCTATGATATATTAAAGGCATTTTCTATTTATTATTTGTTATTATTATCCTCTCATATATTACATCCTGACCACCATTACCCCTCCCTCCTCTCTTCCCAGTCCTTCTCCTCCATCATTCCTCTCCCCTGGGCCAATTCCTCATCCATTTACTTTCAGAGAAGTGCAGACCTCTTAGGGGTATCAACCAAACATGGCATATTAAGTTTTAATCAGACTAGACACAAACCCTCATATTAAAGTTGAACAAGAAAAGCCAGTAGCCACAAGAACACCAAAATGAACAACCCTAACATATGTTGCAGACGACCTAGCTGACACCTGTAGAGGCTCCCTGATTATCAGTTCAGTCTCTGGGAGCCCCTATGAGCCTTGTTTAGTTAATTATATGGTTCGTGTTCTTGTGGTGTCCTTGACCACTCTGGCTCCTACAGTATGGATCTATTTTCATTCACCTACATGTCAAATTCCAGTTAGACAAGTATCATTTGTTTTTTTTTTCCATTGTATATTTCTGTGGGGTTTTTTTTAATCAAAAGTCAGGTCTCCATTTGAGTGTGTTTTTATATCTGGGTCTTCAACTTGACTCCATTGACCCACCTGTCTGCTTTTGTGCCAATGTCATGTGGTTTTTATTACGTTGCTCTGTAGTACAACTTGAAATCAGGGATGGTGAGATTTTTTTTCATGGTACAGGATTGTTTTTACTATCCTGGGTTTTTGTTCCATCATATGAAGTTCAGTTCTTTCAAAGTCTATAAAAATTTTGTTGGAATTTTGATGGGGACTATGTTAAATCTGTAGATTGAAAAGCACAAAACTTATTAAAGATCCATACTGAATGATAAAAATTTTAAAAATTGTCAGATAGATGACACACATACACAACAAAGTCTTCTGCTTATCCTGTAATTCAGAAATGTTCAAAAATAGAAAACATTTCATGTGGACAACTAAGTATCTATACCCCAAACCATGAAATGATTAGCAAATTGCAAATATTTGGCTTACAAGTTAACTAAGTTATATCATAATATGTTTAAACTATAGTCCTATAATGCTTAGTATACAATCTGCAAATGTGTATGATTTGTATGATAGCATAATTTGAAATTTAAACTCAGATTAAGAAAGATTTTTTGTTACATGTTACTTAATCACCAACATTCTTCTTTGGAAAATAGGTATGTTTTAAGGCAAAAAAAATCACAAAGAATATTAAGATGAGAACTCACTTAACTTGGATCATTAAGCACAACATAAGCTTATAGATATTATTAAGCTAATTGGTAGATAGTGAAACAATGGAAATCACAAAAGTCCATACTTAAAATATTTAGGTTTAACGAGAAAAGCTACTGAAACTCTTTTCAATCCATTTATCTAATCTATATTTGAGGCTCTTGGAGCAAACAGTATAAAATGGATGACTGTATATGTTTTAAAGTAGAGCAGCTTTTAGTTACAACTGTGGCTTTACAAGTTAAAAAGAAATAAAATTCCAATGAAGATCTATCTTCATAATCTTTAAATGTAGACTTCTAAGGTTACATTTTTGGTACTCCTTGTCTTTTCAGGACTTCCATAGCTAGCTTTTTAAATGTATTGTGGGCCAACAGGAAAAAAAGTATACCACTGTGCTTTAATTTCTTTAGAATATTACTTTCTTAGAAGTCAGAGTCAGATACTAACTTCCATGTATCTGCACATAGTCACTTTTTAAAAGAGCACACCATTGTCCCATACCACCTGGATATTTCTTTGCCCAAGTCAAACTAAAATAGCTCTTTATGTACTGGAAATGTTGACACATTAACTATAGCAATGTGAATGAGCACCACTATTATAAGAATTTCTCATCAACTCTTGGTTTACATTGCATTAACATAAAAAATCCATTTAAACATTAAATTAATACATCATAAAACAATGGTAATGCTTCATACAAAATATAGCTTTATTTGAATCTCAACTACTCACAATAGCTATGAATATCCCCATTCAAATTGCTATCATGAATATTGTATAAAATGAGAAGAATAAACTAAAAGTAAAATTAGAATACTGCTTTATAAATTATAATATGTCAAGCTAACAAATGGTAGACTTGTCATATTGAGCAACTAAATGTCTAAATGATCATTCAGCACTCAGAGTATAGGAAGAATAAAAAAAACAGTGGCTTTTTTTGCCTCTAAAGCAGTTGCTCGATTTTTCATACTGTCATTCTGCTCTATTAGCAAAGCCTAACACAATTAGGTATGAATATGCAGTAATAACATGCAAATTGTTCCCTCGCAATTGCCCTAAGGCAACAGTCTCAGCCTTTCTAAGCTTGATTCCTTCTACATCATTACAGGCTTGGCATAATTCATCAGAATAAAAAATACCTCAGCCTTATTGCAAGTGGCCAGCTAGTAAAATCATCGGGAGCTGTTAACCACTCTCCCTCAATGGGTTTGTTAGTGATGCTGTCCCCAACTCCCTGCCACTCCTGCACTTGTACATGTTTCCCTTGGGTAATGTTAGACACTACATTTGAGCCTGCCAGAACAATTAACCCTACTGTTAATTAGAATGAAATGTCAGGCGCACAGATGGTACAAGTTGGCATCCTGCCATCCCTCCAACTGCTGCTGAACGCAGCTACCCTACTGCTGACAGCTGCTCAGCCATGTCCCAAACCAGCAGATGTCAAAACTGTCCAGCTGAGGGAGGTTACAGAAAGCAAAGAGGAGGTGTTTCTCATCCCAGTGGTGATGATGACTGCTTTAGTGCTGCTGTATCTATTGCCTGTTGTCATACTGTACCAGTCAACGGGAAGGCTGCGAGCAGAGAGACACAAATTTAAAATAATGATGCTAATAATCATAACACAAATAAACACAACATGGCTGTAATTCCACACAAGCATACAGGCAGCTAACAGCAAACAAAACTGCTACACTTTTCCACGGAGCTCTTTATTGCTTCAGCATCGTATTTTAATGTGTGGTTTCAAAGAGAAGTGAAATCTCTTCACAGTCCCAAACCAGGTCATTAGAAAGCCAGGAAACACCATCTATCTAATCTTTAGACAAATTATTCACTTTGTTTTCAGAAACCATACTTACCTAGAGATGAAATGACTACTTCTCCCGATGGCTTTCATTCTCCATAATTTATGAATGTAATTTATGAGATGATAATGTGTTGCCCTCTCTCCTTATACACATATGCACAGTCATTAAAACAAGATAACAGAGCATCATTCATGAAAAATGTCAAAAGCTAAAATCTGATTAGAAAAGAAGTCACAAATGAATACTCTTTGGGTTAGAAACTAACTCCAAAATTCTGACCTGAATATTGTTAAAAGCTTGTGGCCAAAAAAAAAAATCCAGACAAACAAAAATAATGATCTCATTTGAATTAGTTAGAAAAGCAAGATATTTCTAAACCTGAATGAACTGGACTACAAACCTCTATTACTTATTCTTTACTGGTGAAAACAATTTTGCATGATTATGATTAAACATGGGAAGAATAGAGTGTGAAAGCAATCCCTTTCCAATTATGCCTTTTCAAGTCATCACTTAGCAGTGTGACTGCAGGAGGATATTATAGCCTAAATGCCACAGGAAATTTGCCATAAAATTTAAAGATCATGCATCTGCTTTTTCTACTCCAATCAGACACCATGTATTGATAAATTATTCATTTGGTGATATGTGAATATGCACACAAGAAAATGTAAAATCTAAAAGTCTTTTGAATATTCAAAATGAGTTTTAAAAACAAACACATACTAATCATTAGATAGGCCAAAAAATATAATAATAACTGATGTGTGGATGGTGTAACAGTAAATTTCTGTCATACATAACCAAAATTACCTAATACAAAAGGAAATTTCACTGAGATGCCATGAAATGGTTTGCAGCAGCTTTCTCTAAAACCTGGAGGACTGACTTGGAAAAGACAGGGCTTCTTAGGAAAGTAAGCGCTAAAACACTGAAGACAATCAGTTCGCATCACTTTTGGAAATGAAGTCCGGTAGTCCTAGTTTGGGCTGCTATACTCAAGCTTATATATGTGCGTGTATCTTTATGATTCCAACAAGACTGAGAGAAATATTCAGATTACTATTAGCAGAAGCATGAGTGGCATCTGTGTGTCAAGTGAGAGATTACCAGCATGCTTTGAAGACAGTACTAAAGAGTCCATGGACTCAAGCTTAGCTATAATAACAGAGATGCAAACAAGTCAGGAGATGAGAGAATGCTGAAGACATGAGATTACGAATAAATCAGGTGTTACATAAAGTGATAATTGGCTTCTCTGAGAATTGCAAACCTCACTAGGATAAACAAATATCTTTAATAATGTTCATTACTACTAATTTCTAAAGTGTTTTGGTTTATTACACATTTTCAGTGACTTTGGTCAACCAGTGCCTAATTGATGAGTTTTAGGCTCAGTGAGAGACACTTTTTCAGAAAAATAAAAATGGAGAATTACTGAAGAAAGATGTTTGACATCAACTTTGGGCACACACAAATGCATTTGCACCTGCATACACACACACATACACACACACACAATGCCTATGCATGGCTTTCATGCATAATGCTACACACACCCATATACATTCATGCTATAGTTAAAAAAATAAGATTTGAAAATTTTTGAT
>LOJH01050772.1:12687-23059 GCA_001685095.1 Ellobius talpinus
AGCTAATACTTTTTCCTTCAACTGATAATGGTTTTATTTTCCCTAATGACAATACAAATAAAATCTCTTAAGCATTCTTTTGTGTTCTCTAATTTGATTCCAAAATAATACTTGAACAACTAACTACTGAACAACAGGCCCAGATAAAGACACCAAAAGTAGTGATGAAAAAAATGAAATACATTCCTGTCTTCAGGAAATTAGGAATATAATATGGAAAGACAAACATGATAACAGCAACTTTTCTTGTAGTAACAGAGTCATGCTAAAGCATCACGTGGACTAAAATAGGTGAGATGGAGGATTTAGTTTCTATGTATTGGAAGCATCAGGTAAAGTTTATTAAAGGTGTATGATAATATACTTAAAAACAGTTTTAAAAACTCACAAAGTAACTATAGAAAGGGAAACAAGAAAATTTATGAGTTCAAATGTTTTCAAAAACACAACTATTCATTGAAATGCACATATATGATACAAAATAGCATTCATGAAGTTAGGACTTCATTTTATTAAGTGTCTCCATTACTATCACATAGAAAGTTTAGGTAATACACTGAATACCAACCACAGAATCAAGTACAGCATGTCTCAATTACAACTACATTTTACATTTCAGATGCCCTTAAAATGTTCAGAACAGTGTAGAAGCTTACAATGCTAAAAAGTAGGATAGAATCAATCAAAATTAGTAATAAATCCAAAATGTACTTTCACATTTTTGTTAGATGAAAAATAAAAATAGTTCCAATCTATTGAAAATTAAAATATTAGCATAATTTTCTTGTAAAATTGTATGATTTTTTCATAGGTTATTTTGACCTAAAACATTGTAAAATTGTAGAGAAATATACAGTTTTACATTCACAAATATTTACAAACATAAATCATGCAATTCAATCTCAACCAGACGTTAAGATAAAATACATTTCTCCTGAGTTTTCTGCTTTGGTTAGTTTTCTATCATTTAATTTTTCTTACAAACAAGATGTATTCTTATCTCTACATTTATTGTCACAGAAATATCAATTCTTAGTTTATTTGTCTATGTTCCGTACATAGGCAAGTTTTATTTTATCAAACACATTTGAATATTGCAAGTGTATTTTACCAGTTGTCAGAGAATGAGCAACAACACTACCTTCACAAATTCATAAATTTTGTGCACAGATCAGATTTCAAAGTTTTCATAATGCTATGTCACAGAAGGCAACAAGCGTCATGTCTCAATTCATTGCTCTCAATCAAACATTAAAAGGATTAGAGCTAGAGTCACATGAATTTGCAGCCCATGTCCATGTGCTTTCTAAGTAAACCCCACATACCTAGGCTTCAGTGTAGAAGTATGTTAGCAGAGTGCAATGAATGTATTACTGTAATCTTTTTAATTATCCCCTTCCCCCCTTAATTGGATTCAAATGATAAAGACTGTCTCCAGAAAGCTGAAGCATCTAGTCACCTGTTTGTGCCACCTGCCATATTAAAAGTAAAAGACAAACCAGGGATTTATTTCTTTAAGTGAAGAGTTGTGAGTCACCCTATTTGGCATTAAACACTTAGGCAGAGATAATGGAGCCTCGTTTTCCTGTAGAATTCCAAGTGCAAATGCATGGTAAACTCCCTATAAGAACAAACATTCTTAGATTAAAACACCTGCCTTTGCAGAAGAAGCTGAACAATATTAACACATTAAATGTAAACCTTGCTTATTCTTTGTCCCTGTTAGGGTTACCACTGCTGCGACAAAACACTGACCCAAAGCAAGTTGGAGGGGAAATGGTTTATTTGGCTTACACTTCGACATCACTGTTCACCACCAAAAAAATGTTAGGACAAGAACTCAAACAAAGCAGGAACCTGGGGACAAGAGCTGATATGGTAGGGTTTTGGAGGAGGCATGCCTGCTGGCTTGCTCCCCATGGCTGCTCAGCCTGCCTTCTTTTAGAACCCAGAACCAACTGCCCAGAGATGGTTCCACCTACAATCACTATTTCAGAAAATACCCTACAGACTTGCCTGCAGCCCAATCTTATGGAGGCATTTTCTTAACCGAGGCTCCCTTCTCTCCGGTAAACTCTAGCTTATGTCAAGTTGACATAAAACTAGCCAGCCCTCTCTTCATGCTGAAGCTAAGGACTTCATGGATCAAGAACCAGCAGAGGAAAACAAAAAGCATGGGGAGGAGAATGCATGCTGGCAGACATAAAAGGTGCTGTGGGATAACCCTTCTGTAAGCTGTGAATGTGTTGCACTCTTTTATTGATAACAAAAGCTGCTTTGGCCTATAGCAAGGCAGAATATAGCTAGGCAGAAAAGCCAAACTGAATAAAGGGAGAAAAAAGGGCAAAATAGAGGGACTCCAGCCAGCTGCCCAAGAAACAAGATGCTAACAGACCAGTAAAAACCATGGCAATGTGGCAGTGCATAGATTAATAGAAATGGGATGATTTAAATGTAAGAGTTAGTAATAAGCTAGAAATATAGGTCAAGCAGTTTGTAATTAATATATTAAGCCTCTGAACAGACTGTTTAGAAGTGGCTGTGGGATGAGGCAGGACAGAGAAACAAACCACCATTTATAAGAAGGGGACAGTTGAGGATTATTAACTAAAGCAAAAGAAGAAGAATGGTGTCTGACTCTAAGAAATACTCCATACTGAGCTAGTGTTCACTATATCTGAATATGTTTACATTGCCCTACTTTGCTCCATTGCTATGGCATGAATTTTTATGGTGGTATATATGAGGAACTAATACTTTGGGGAGTAGTGGCAGAGATAGAAATTATGATTTCAATAATTAAAATCTCACTGTGAGGGCATGGAGGTTTGAATAAGAATGACCCTGTTAGGCTAATATATTTTAATGCTTAGTCATCAGGGAGACTCACTATTGAGAAGGATTAGGTGTGGGCTTGTTGGAGAAAGCGTGTTACTGAGGGTGCACTTAGAGGTTTAAAAAGCCCATACCGAGCCCAGAATCTCTCTTCTTGCTGCTTGTAGATCTGGATGTAGAACTCTCAGCTACTCCTCCAGCACCACATACATGCCTGCACACTACCCATAGACTAAATATCTGAAACTGTAAGTAAGCCCCAATTAAATGTTTTTCTTTATAAGAGCTGTGATCATGGTATTCACAGCAATAGGACACGGACTAAGACAACAGGTTAAATCCTTAGTATCAGCAGTAGGTAGCATAGTGGGGACTAACTGGGGAAAATGTATTACTCAGCTCAATACATCATATTTTAAAACATTATAAGTTGTTTGCTGAAGATCACAAAGTACAACAATATCAAAACTATAGGCTGCAGCCTCTTGATGCTCTCAAGAGAATCCTAACCATCACCATGGATACTTCATTGAGGGGGAGCAGGGGGACAGCCAGTGCTCTAAGACAAATGCACACATTTGAATCCCACATGGGGTCCCCTACAGTATGTTTTACCATGTACTTCAAGGTGGGGAATAAGAAGCCTTTTGGCTCTGTTTCAAGAAATGGAGTAAAAACCAAAATGAGAAGTCCATGATTAGTCAGGTTATACACTAGAACTTCCCCCAGGGCATGAGAGTTTCTTGCATGTTTCTTTTCAATAGATGTATGTATTCCATTTATCCCTGCTTTCTTCTGTCAGGGAACTGTAGTCAAAGGCACTTTTCTTCTATGATAAATATTATCAGATTCTATGGATTTAAATCAGTGTTCAATCAAGTTCTCATGTGTTAGACCTTCTTTTCCATTTTTCAAATTAAAATTATTACTTTAATTTACATCCCAACAGGAGTTTCCCCTCCCTCCTCTTCTCCCATTCCCTCCCCTCACCTCCCGTCTGCCGACTCCCATTCACTCCTCCTCAGTTTCTGTTCAGAAATGGTAGCCTTTCCATGGGTGTCAACAAAGCATGGCATATCAATTTAAGATAAAACTAAGCTCTTCCCCTTGTTTTAAGGGTGGGTAATGCATTCCAGTATAAGGAATAGGTTCTGAAATACCTGCCAAAGCATCAGGGACAGGCCCTGCTCCCACTGTGAGGAATCCCACGAGTAGAGCATGCATATAACTGCCACACATATGTAGAGGTTCTAAATCGCTCCCATGTGGGCTCCTTACTGCCAGTTTATTGTCTAGGAGCTCCTACAAGCCCAGTTGGTTCCCTTGTGATGACCTTGATCCCTATGGCTCATACAATCCTTCCTCTCTCTCTTCAATAAGATTCCCAGAGCTCAGCCCAGTGTGCTTGGCTATGGATCTCGGCACCTGCTTCCATCAGTTACTGGACTAAGGCTCTCTGACAGCCACTGGAGTAGTCACCAATCTGATAGCAGGAAATGGCCAGTTCAGGCTACCTCTGCACTATTGCTAAGAGTCTTAGATGGGTTCATTTTTTGTAGATTCGTGAGAGTTTCCCTTTCACCAGGTTTCTACCTACCCCCATCAAGACATCTCTTTCTTTACTCTCAGGTTTCCATTCCCACCTGCCTCAAGTTTACCCAGGAGATCTCTTCTATTTCCCCTTCCCATGGAGATATGGGTGACCCCCTTGAGTCCTCCTTGTTACCTAGCCTCTCTGGGGCTGTGGACTGTAGAATGGTTATCCTTTAATGAGATTTTTATTTCGTTTAAAAAATTATTTAGACTCTGTACAAGGTATCACCACTCTCCCACCCCCTCAACCTCTGGCTGTCACCCATCTATGCCTGAAGCAGGTGCAAGAGCTGTTCCTGAGGTCATAGGAGTGGAAGAGCTGTTCCTTACCCCTACCAGCTACAGCACTTGGAAAAGTAGACCTTGCCCCTCCCCTTGGAAGCACAGTAAAGCTGACCCTCTTGGCAGAGGTATGAATGAGCAAGCCCCAATGTTGTGAGCCCATTACTCATATGTTACATGGTGGCGTGGGTGGAGGAGAGCTGTCTCCTTCCCTTCTCATCAATGCCCGAGACAGGTGGGAGAAATAGTCCCGAGGTCATAAGAGCAGGAGAGCTGATTCTGCCCCTCAGGATCTGCAGCATTTGGGAAAGTGACCCTTATGCCACACCTGGCAATACAGTGGAGCTGGCCCTGAAGTAAACCTTCAGGTGTGATAAACCCTACCTTGAGTACATGAAAGCTGGAGAAATGGCCAGCCATGACCCTTGCTAATCACCTCAAGGGATGAACTAGTCAGGGTAATTAATACCGGAATGCTCACCCTGGTAAAGAAGACAGGGGAGAGCTGGTAGGCTGATCAACCCTCAACTAGTCAGGTCCAGAATCAGGGTGAAGTGTTGGTCCACCCGAACATCTACCCCATCTGTGATGTCCTGGGCAAAGGGAGAAGTGTTGGTCCTTCTAACCCAGGGCTTCAAGATCTCCACAACACAGAGCAGCAATGTTGGGTGCAGAAAGAGTCCCAGTGAGAGCCCAGCATCAATGGTGTAGCAGAGACCAGGGGCCTCAGACCAGAAAAATGATTGTTTACAATGAACTCCTGCATGTAAAAATCTATGGATAAAGGAGTTTACTGTGTGACCTTCTGCATCACACCACAGCTTCCATGATGAGATTCACCCTGTATTCCCCCCTCCTTTGTTTTGCTCTCAAATTTTATTTTGGGAGGAAGGGAGATGGGTGAGATTGGGAGACAAGATGTGCAAGATGTGATGGGAAAGACACAAAGAATAAGCAAAAAGAAAGTTTAAAGATGAATAAAAACAATTTTGGCTTCTGTTTTTAGGAGTTATTGGCTCTCCACAGGACCACATATGTAATACTATGGAGTTTGCCCTCTAAAAATTCAAGCATCATTTTGAAAAAATCCATCACAGAGCTCAAGTTTTGATTAAAGCATCATCTCTGAAGAGTATTTAAGTTAAAATCTGTTTCTCTCTTGGGCTCAGGCAAGGCATCTTCAAGAAATGACAGAGAATTTTGAAGAACTTACCAGCTTTCTAAAATTATCACTTATAATTCTATAGAATTCAAGAAGAGTAATAGACAAGTCAAAGTGTAGAACTACACAATTAAAACATTTTCATTTAACTTTTGCTTTAGAATGTGTTTCCTTTACTCTTACAGATAATTAATCAATTATCAAACTTAATATGTGAACAACTTAAATACAGTCTCAGATCACCTAAATGGAATGACTCCATTTTTTGTAGTATTACTTATAGAACAAGTACGGAGGGCTTGAGCTGGCATTTAAACCAAATAAATTTGCTGGAATGTTCTGATATATTAAGAGGAGGTTTAAGGTGCTGTAGAAGTACATGTGTAAGTACACTCTTGCTGTTGACCCTACAATGCACTTAGTATCTTATACTTCACTAATGCTGTCTCTACTACCACAAGCAATTTATTCTGCCTCGTGTCTCTCACATGCTCATAAATCAGCATTAGATCCTTTTTACGGAGTGGCTGATTTTAAGCCAGCAGCATAGTGAGAAAGAGCATTTGGATTCCAAGTATAATATTGGCACACATATTGATTTTAATTAGTCTAATTAGTTCATTACACCAAGAATCACCCAGACCATTTATTACATCAAACCTAATGGCATATGATCAAGGATTTAATATGATAATGAAGTAGATCAATTATCACTCATAAAGGAAGTCATTAACAAGTGTAAACATTGTCAAGCTGAATACCATTACAAATTATGCAGTCATACCAAAGGCAATTTGCATATACACATTAATTTTATAGTCAATCTTCTCTTGAATATATTTTTATCTTAAATTCACTACCGTGTCCATTAAACCTACTTAAAGCTATGCACAAGCTGGTTAAAATATTTTGCAGTACTTATGAGGCAATTTTAGGAATTCTACAGTAAGTAGTAATTTAATTACCAAAGGACATTCAAGAACTTGGTAGAAACCTAGCAATATTTAGACTCTGTCTTTACCTTGAAAACTTAAGAATCAGTTAACTTTGGCAGTATAATAGCTCTGGCTTCTACAAGAAAAAACAGCGAGTGAGGATCCTTGAGACGTGCCTGACACTTGAGACACTCTGCAGGCTAGCTGCAGTGATTATTTTATCTTTAATTAAATAATAATAACAACATACAATTACATTCATTAAGGACCAAGATACCCACAAAAAGATTTCAGATTACAACCCTACATGTTTACTTGCTAATGCTTCTTGTAGCTTTCAAATTACCAAGACATCTTAAATAAAAGCAGCCAAGTGCACATGCTGCTCCTAACTCAAAGCTTTGCCATTTATCATTATTATTGCTATCATTACCCTTTGCTTAGGGTCCCTTCACTCTGTTCTAAATCCACTTGACAGCAGTGCACATTCAAGTCACAGAGAATTTATTTTTCTGTGAGAACTTGTGTAGTAGTATATAAAATATTTCCTCTATCCAGATGTAGTATGATCTAATGGTCATTGCCTAAATGGTGAGCTTCCACCTGTAAAGGCAGTCTCAGGAATTCTCTCAAACCTATCAGGGAATTTCCCAAATGAAATGTAATACCTTGTTATTAGCAATGATGTACATAAAATTTAAAGTTACATTATGAGTAAGCATGCAAGCTCAACAAATTATCTTAAGTAGAATGTTTTTCAAAGGGTGTATCACTGTTCTAAAGACAGGAGAGCTAGAAGCAGCAATGTGGGGTTGTCATCCCATGCCTCCACTATACTGTGTGTGCCTCTTGGTCATGTTGTGAGGCTCAAAAGAGGTTATTCAAAAAATGCTTAAGAGTGTGATCGGTTTACACTGGTCCTTCACATAGTAACTACTGCATGTATCTTTCAGAACCAAGCGCAATGTGTTCAGTTGACAGAGACTCTCTTAATCTAGCAGCTGCCCAGAGCACATTGTGATGTAAGAAGTACACTCTGACTACCCTTTACTTTTCTGTACTTGCTGTGGATTATGTTTCCATTATACAATTTCCTTCTTTAATTTTTATTCTCCACTCTCCCTGCCCCCTATGTGTATGTGTTTGTGCATGCATACACCCTGACAGAGTGTAGAGACCAGAAGATAGAGAAAAGACAGCTTGGTCTCTTTCTACCATGTGGTCCTGAGGATGAAACTTAAGTCATTAAGCTTGTCTGCAAGCTCCTTGCCTACTGATCATCTCACCAGCACTTAATTGTACAGTTTCTTAATAATGCTCTTGTAGCAGAACCTCTCAAATTGAGTATTATTTTATGATATTATTTTCCAAAAAAGTTAGAAGATTATGAGATTAAACCAAAGTACAAGCTTTGCCTGTAACATTGACCTTACCTCTTGACTTAAGTGCATGACAGCCATGCCAGATTCTCCTTGTTGTCTGACAAGTGTTGAAACTGTTACTTCCTGTGTGCTTCACTTCCAAGGTTTGCTTGATTCTTTCTGGCTTCTCTCTTCTCCTCCCAGATACTCCTCTAATGATTTCTCATTCTCTGTCCTCCCCATGTGGAGAATATGATAACATTTCCTGGAATTAGCTACAAGTATCTGGAAAAGATATTGAACACCTTTGAAATCTGCCTTCTGAAATTTAAGAAAAGTCATCTGCATGAACTCATGCATAATATTCTATACATGTTTAAATTAATAGCCAACACACAGTAGGCAATGAAAGCATGGTAGCTATTCCAATGATTGTAGTCCATGTTTTTTTTTCTTTCTAAACAAATCTATGTCTCCATGTTTTACAACCAATAAGCAATGGGATATACACCAGATCCTTAGCAGTTGAGCACATAGGGAATCAGTCAAGATCTCCTACTGTTGCTGGGTGAGATGCTTTTAGTGGGTCACAGAGAGGGAGACATCCATTCAAAGCTCAGTAGTCAAAAGATAGCCATCAGATGCCCTTGTACGAGAGACTAATCAACAATAACTAATATAAAAAAGACAATTCTAGTGCCCACGATTTTGTCAAAGGTCAAACTACTCATTTATTTCCCAAGTTAAGTATCATTTAAATATTTAAAATAAAAGCATTATTGTATGAGTTAAGTGTCACTGTACCTGCAGACTAGTCTACTCAGCAGAGGAAAATGCAGGACACCTCTGCCTCATTTTGCCAACTACATGCTGTGCTTTCCTGCCACAATCACAAGCTTCAGCATGTTTGTCATTGACTTCATTGTTTTTAATTCAGATTAGCAGATTGTTTGCTTTTGAACTAGAGTACACAGACCTGTTGGCAATTGGAGAGGCAGCCTCCAGGGAGGACTGGAGAACTACCATGGAAGTTCAGCCAAAAGCATTTCACCAACAGCTCTTCACATTCCATTGCGTGCTTGAGTAGACACACACACACACACACACACACACACACACACACACAGCCTTAATTAATCCATAATTAGCAGCAGAGTGCGCCTACTACACCTGACTTGACAGCTGGATTGAAAGCAACATTGACAGCTGGTGCTTGAAGCGTGGGGGTTGATGACGGGCTTGCCTTGGGAGCTGGAGCCCTGCTGAGAGGTTACATGTTTGATGAAGGTAATAGCAGTTAATGAGAATATTTTTTGCAGGAGTTTGAGTACTGGTGTAACAACATTACAATAAAATACACTTAGTTGCCAATTCAAGACCTAACTCTGCTAAACATTGCATACTCACATAAATGTTTGAAAAAAATGCCTGGTGTGTTGAGGCAAANAAAAAAAAAAAAAACGCTCTGACAGAGCAGAATGTTAAAAATTAAACAACTAACATAAAATCAGTGCAGGTTGTCTTCGGCATCACTGGGGGTGGCAACATCCCCAGGAAGATCCCCCTTAGCCCCTGGCCACACTAAATTTACCACCATAATAGAGGGAACATAAACTCAACCACAGCTGCTAAGCTTTCTCCTAATTCCTGTTTACATTGCAGGACCTTATTCAAACAATGAAGGATGAGTAGGCAACTTGAGGTGTTTGCATGGGTTCCTTCTGTTGCTTATCATGCATTTAGAACATTTCTTCCAACTTGTAAATAGAACCCTAGATGTCTCCAGGTTCAGCCTACAGGGGGTTGAATTTTTCTCTTACATCTTTTGCTCTGGCTTTGTTCAGCAGCTACAAAGTGTGACCACCAATGGCTTCATGGACTTAAGGAATTTAGTTAAAAAGCTGCATCCTTTTTACCTTACTTTTATTGATCAACCCAACTTCTCAGACTCTAAGGTAACACACTGGAATGTTTCCCCCATTTTCTTTTTTTATAAAAACTATGAACTTTTAAAAAATAGCTTCCTAACTCATGATGCAAGTCAAAACCTACATCATGACCACATTTGCATTTTGATAAAGAGTGTTAGTGACATAACCCAATGCTGGAAAGCTTTTAAATATAAGACATTCTTTTTTTTTTGACAAAGCAGCTAAAAGTATACAATGGAAGAAAGAAAGTATCTTTAACAAATGGTGCTGGCA
>LOJH01050773.1:0-12164 GCA_001685095.1 Ellobius talpinus
CCTGCCTCTGCCTCCCGAGTGCTGGGATTAAAGGCATGCGCCACCACTACCTGGAGCAAAAGCATTGTTAAAACACCAATAATAAAAAATATTATTTGAACTTGGGGGCGACCACGGAGATTTCAATACAAGAAGCATCATTATTCTGGAGCTTGGACACTATGTGTAGTCCAAGAGACAGAAGCCCGAAGTACCTGAGCCCTAGTCTAAGACATTCTAGAAAGTGAGTTCCCCTTCCTCTCTAGGCAGGAGCTGAGACACTTTGCGACCCTTGTGGTGTCCACACAAAGTGGCTGTCATCTGGCAGGTGGGGATGGCAATTTCCACGCCTCCCACAAATGAACTGGTTTTCAGGAATGTCTGCCAGCTGTCCTGGCAACAGGCTAGTGGGTTTTGGTTTGCCTGTTTGTTTGGGTGTTTGTTGTTGTTGATTTTGTTGTTGTTGTTGATTTACTTTAATGAGTCACCATAGGCACTGAAGAAGGTATCGGTGTCATGAGGATATAAAGCGGCCTTTGACAAACCTGTTACCTCATTTGCACTGGAAGGGAACAGTTGCCAAGTTATGCTGAAGCTTTCCTGCTTCTGTTTTTCACTGAATTTCCCCTTTGCTGCTAACCTTTTCTTCTCTAGAAGGCTGGCAGGTTCAACATTGTACCGAAACAGAATAGCAAGGACAACAAATGTCCTAGTAGAAAGAGCCATGCTTAAACCCCAGCTCTGAACTGTCTGAGGAAAACATTTGAAACACAGCTCCAAATGGAGGTGGAGGGGTGTTGGGATCATTTTACTTTATCAATATTTGGTGAATATTAAAATGGAATGAACGCTTCGTGTGTCACACAGGTGTCCTACTGAGTAAAAGTTTTTCTTTTGCCAGTAGACCTTGGGGCATTGCTTAATGAACCTTAAGTAGTCAAGCCCCGGATTGTAAGGTCTTCAGTAGGAAGGGTTATTATTACAGGCATAAATACCAATTCTGCATGTGCAGACAATTGAGAAGAGTTGAGATATTCCCTTGTAAGTTAATTTTTCTGGAGTGTGTCTCTATAAATGCTTAAACAACTTCACATTTATTTTGCTGGGGGAGGGTTTTCAAAATATATTATGTAAGTCCCTGTCCTCGTGTGCTGTCATTCTTAATGATTCAAAACTATTATAAACATTAATTATTATGGCCTTCACAGTATGCTGTAACACAAGATGTCCTCTCAGGATACCCAAGGTGTGGCTGGTAGCCGGCCCCTACACTAAGTGAGCCTGTGCTGCCATGGTTTTCAATTCCTTATGTCTCACTTTCTGTCGTTTTATGAAATCTCTTCCATTAATAATTTAACCTGTATTTTTCTCGGCCCTTAATTGCAAAGGTCTCAAATGCTCCTACAAGGCTCCTTCTCTACTCTCTTTTGTATGCTTAACTTCCAGAAGCGTGGCTTTCAGGTCTGTCTTCCAGACAAGAAAGCAATCCTGGACTGCTGGGAGCTTGCTTTTGAAGCACATGGCTTGAGCTCAGTTTCTCAGATTTTAGTGGGGTCTTTGTAACATTGACCTTATTTGTTTCTTTCTTTTTCTTCTTTGGATCATTTTGGTTTTGTTTTCTTCTACATTGTATGTAGAAGACTTTCATGTGAGATGTCTCTAATTATCACAATTAATTGTTCTTCTCTGATGCAGCTGTAATTTATTTAACCTTGTAACTCACCGGTGCACACACTGAAAATGGGATGCCTTCTCTGAATCTTACGGTAATGGTCAGGGTAGGAGAACCAGATTCTTCTCCCTTCCCTTTCCAAACCTCTGCTACAGTGTCTCACCCAATGCTGCTCCCAGAAATATCTCTGAAGGAAACTTAAAATTATCATCACACACATGCCATATACCAACGTAGCTTTCTAAGAACTATAATTGTCTTTTGTGTTCTGGAAAACACGTCTATGTATTTCACACCTTGGTTTAAAAAAATTGAGAAAGTCCACACTGAGCATAAATGATGAGAATAGAATTATTCACACACACAAATTCCGAATGCAGTTCAACTTTCCTATGGGAATCTTTTGCTGATTTCAGAATCTGTAGGTCATTATTAGACATGCATGCATGCGTGCATTCTTTCATTCATCTCTCCTGACAATAGCATTTATTTAAAACCTGCTGGACCCCACCAGGGATGCACGAAGCATATCAGACTCAGTCTCAGGAAATACTCACTTTGGCCCTAATTCCAAGGTTTTGTGAGTCCCAGCCCAGCCGCTGTGTGTTAGACTCATTCCCCTAGCTCAAACTCAAAGCGTTAAAGTGAAAAACAATGGTTTTTTTCTTAAATTATTCTTGATTCTATTAGAATGATCCCAAATATTTTGTAATCTGGGAAGGAATTTGCAGATGGGATGGCATAACATTTTCCTCTCACTGACGAGGAATTCACTAGTCCCATCCAGGAGCATTTAAAATAGCTGTGAAATAGTGGGAAACAACTGGGCCTCTGCAGGATGTACCAGGAGCATGCCTGCCAGCAGGAGATGTTTTAAATGCCAGGTTTGATTGAGACCTGTCGTTTACTTCCTGATGAGAGTTTGTGAGTTGGGGGTAGGGGGTGTTGTCTCTGGAGAAGTTAATATAAAGGTATGTTCAGAAACAATGGGAGTTCTGTGGATAGCCAAACTTCCGGGTTGCTTTTGCTGTCCAATCATACGCATGTAGTCAGCATCCCTCTCTCTTTCTCTTTCTCTCTCTCTCTCTCTCTCTGCCATTACTTTTTCTGCCAGTGACTCATCTTGTTGTGAATCTTCTAAAGACCCATGATCTTCAAGAGTGTCCCTTAGTCATATCTGATCATCGTGATTTTGTAAGGCAGTCACTGGTAGAGATTTGAAGTGAAGCAACTGCTGAGTGGCGGGTGTTGTCTCTGACCGGCCACTGTGTACATTCATGTCATTTCATTAGCCTTAGGAACACACAGGCAGAGTGAGGCAATTCCACAGAAATTGTTCATGTTTTATTGCTTTGAAGTCCTTTTTTTTAAGAGCATTTTAAATTTTTATTTATTCATGTATTTTGTGTATTTGGGCACTTTGTCTGCATGTACGTCTGCACACCAGAAGAAGGCATCCGACAGTTGTGAGCTTCCTTGGGGGTTCTGGGAATTGAACTCAGGACCTTCAGAAGAGCAGCAAGTGCTCTTAACCACTGAGCCATCTCTCCAACCCTATTGCCTTGAAATCTTAAGCAGTACATCAGAAACCATTTGTGATGGAATCATGGTATGTTTATTAATTAAATATGTATTTTAGGAGTTCTTGAAAGAGAAAAAAAGACATCATATTTCCAGAAAGGACAAACTTCTGTGTTTGAAGCATCACTTTTAAACATTCAACAGATCTTTCTGAAGTAAAGTAAATCACCAGCTTATTTTAATTCAGACTGTCTCGGTGCTGCATTGTTAGAAAGTGGTGCCGATACTGAATCTTGAAGGCTAACGGAGCCTGGAGTCCTCCATATTCGTTCTGCTGATGACCTGGTCTGCTAGCCTGGCCATAGAGCACACAGCAAGTGTCTGAGAAACAAGACATCTACTCTTCAGTGGAAACTTTCTCTGAGTCCTTCGGAGTCCCTTGACCTCCTATAGCAGTACATGGTGTTACCCCGATGCCCACACTATTGGTCGGCATATTTGGCATTGTACAAACTTTGGTACGAACTTCCAACTCTGGCTTGTAAACTATACTGGTGCAATGACGGTCAGACCAACAGTGTGCCAGATTCTAAGAGTCTGTGTTCCTTGACTGACATTTTAGGTCTTTCCAAAAACCATTATTAGAGATAAGTTATTGCTTCTTTTTTTCCAGTTGTATAGGTGAGGAAACTGAAGCTTACAGTCACACAACCAGTCAGTGTTAAGACAAGGATGGGAAGCCAGATTTTCTAATCCAAGCCCCATCACTCTTACTATCACGTGTTCCAATTTCAGTAAGACATTGGCTTGGTCGACAAATATTTACCCAGCAGCTGGATGTGCTGGACACTATGATAAACCTTGGCATAATGGGCGATACAAAGAAATTAAGACAGACGGTGTTTTCCCTGACTCTAGAGATAAGAACACAAATGATTGCAAACAGCAGGGTGAGTGAGGCTGCTGAGATGACTGAGCGGGTAAAGGCGCCTGCTGTCAGTCAAGCTGGACAACCTGAGTTCCATCCCAGAGACCTGCATGGTGAAAACGGAGAACTACTCTAGCATGCTGTCTTCTGACGGCACACACACACACAGGCATGCATGTATGTGCACACATGACTGCACACATGCACATACACGCATGGAGATTAAGTTTTGAAAAGCAATGCCATTAGGGAAAGCACAAGGTAAAATGAAAAACAAACAAAGACAAAAAACCAAAGTGAAGAATCAGGTTTGCAAAAAGAGCAGGCTGCAAATGGGGGGCCTAGAACTTTTCCTGTGGAGGTTTGGGGTTCCTCCATGGCCTCTCAAAGACAATGGCATTTAAACTGAGGACACAGAGTGACAAAAATGAATGGAAAAGTATCATAATCTATTTTTATTATTGATGAGTTTTATATTTACGAATTTTTACAAAAATTAACATTTATTTGTGACCCCCCATCAGTTTGTGGGCATAGGCAGGCCAACAACCATGCAGGGTGTCCAACCATGGAGTTCACATTTCCAACTGAGGTCAACAGAGGCAACACTCTCCCTCTTGGTTTCCGTCTCTCGGACTGTAACCAAATGGGCTTTTCCCAAAGTCGCTTTAACACCACATTTGTCTGTCTTTGTGCTTTTTCTTTATGACCTCTCTGTTTGAAACGACTGGCTGTGTGGTGCTCACCAAAGTGATGTCTGGGGCTCCTAAGTGCAGGAAGACCAGTGATGTGCTTGTAGAGTAAACTCCGTGAGCTCTCAGAGCTCCCTTCGGCCACAATCCAAGACTCCTGGTACTGCTGGCTACGAGTTCAATGTAAGGAATCAACAGAATGTATTAAATAGGGTGACTTTAAGCAGAACCATGAATAAAACAAGGTTATGTTTTCACCAGTTGGCAAAAATACTATAAGCACCAACTGGCAGAAGGATAATCCTATGTTTTCTCTGGGCAAGATGATTCCATAGTTAGGATTTCTGCTGACTTCACTAAACATAGCTATAATACATAAACAGAGAGACAATGGATGGATAAATATCAGATAGCTACAAGTGTTGTGTGCACGCAGAGCAGTTGGAGTGCACACATCACTGATTAGAATGCAAAATAGCACAACCACTCTAGCAAGCACTAGATATTGCTTCCACAAAATATATGCAACCCTCTTATGTGATCCAACATTACTAGATATTCACCCACATGAAGTAAAAATGCACATTTGTATACCAATGTAAATGTTTACAATAAATTTAGCTGTGGTTCCAAAAGCAATGGAAAACACTCCTCTTCTGTTGGAGTAAGAAATAATCAACTTTATTCAAACTTAAGGCACATGTGGGGCAGGGGGTTATTGATATAGTAAGCAGTGTGGGATAAATCTCAAATGTGTAATGACCAGAGTCAAAAGAATTCATACTAATACACTATCTGCGTGTGTGTTTGTGCATCTACCTATTTGTGTATGTATAGATGCACTTGCAGCTTATGTACCTATATGTAAAGGCCATAGAGCAATCTTGCTGCTATTCATTAAGTATCATGGACATATCCAATTAGACTAGGCTGACTGGCCAGTGAGCCCCAGGGATTCTTCTGGCTCTGCCTCTGCCTCCCTTAGACTGGGATTATAAGCATGTGGTTTTAAAATGTGGATTCTAGGGGATCAGACCAAGCTATAGCTCCCTCTATAGAAGCAAAAAACATACAGAAGAAAATGGAGTTCCAGTTTCCAGAATTCTGAACAGAAGGACACATTGACTACAGAGAGGTACACAGGAATACTGAGAGAAAGAGATCTTGACTGTATTGATGGCTATGCCCTTAAATGCCTTTATCAAAGCTCCATCTGAAGGGTGAATCAAAATAGTGTTTTTTATTTGCTTCTGCAACTCATGTAAGCAAGTGGGGAGCTCCAGCTCTTCCCCCTGTCATTCTAGCTGATAAAATACTGTACGTGTAAAACAAACACTGCATAATATTTGATGTTACATGGTGAATTGAGTGGTGTTGCCTCTGAGCACACAAAGACGTTTTCTTTTCTCTTGTTTTGCAATCTCGTATGGTGACAGGGAATACTTAGAGGCTCTTCAACAAGCATTGAAGTCTGCACACTTGACTGTGATTCTAAAAAAGAAAGAAAAAGCACATTACTTACCAGAGGACAGAACTCTTTCATGACCAGAACTGCCCAGTTAAATGGCAGTTTGACCTTGAGACCGTAGAGAAAAGAAGACATCAGAGAAAATATGACAATACCGCTTATCTTCCTTGTGTGTGGTTATTTAACCATGGGCAACTGTTAGACACAGATGGTTTAACTGCCCATGTCCTTGGAAGCCAGAGAGACCCACCATATAATCTAAGAGTTACTGTTGTTTTCATTCTTCCTTGTTTATGATGGCTTTGCTCCATTAACTCAATTATATTTCAAGGAGTGAGGATGTCGTAAATGAACTCACCATCACAATCTAGTTTATGAAACACAGTTTCACCATACGAGGTGTACCTAACCTTTGGAATAATGGGCAAGCTTGGCTCTCTGAGACTGTCATTGCTCCCAAGCCTTTGCAGCAAATTCAACAATGTATATCAGTCATTTCTCCATAATTTAAACTGCAGATGCACCAACAGGTCCTTCCTGTAGTACAGCATTTTAACAATTACTTTACATTTTACTTTGTGATGTCAGAACACCTTAACACTATATGTGTACTTTTGCTTTGTAAAAATGACACTTGGGATAAATATACACACAACAGCCACTTAATAAGTATAGACAAGAATTTTACTCAAAGCACCCTGAAAACTTAGGTCTCTGCTGAAGATGGGTATGTGCCCCAAACTATGTGTTCGAGTAGGTGGATGAGATAAGATCTTCTGCCACATGTTGCGAAGGGCTCTTACAGAAAGAACTATGATGTTTCCATTTGCTAACGTAAAACAGCCAATGTCTTTATCTTGTATGATTTCTGTAGAATAGTATGAACTATAAAATTACTATTTTCTACATTTGTAATACATTTGTTGTGTTTGGAAGCATTTAGAAATGCTACTATTACTGTTTGTAATCTTAAATTTCCTTAGGATTACATGTAACATTCCGTTATTTAGAGCTGTATATTCCAAAATGGAAAAAAAATCAAGAACTCCCCCTCAAGAGTTAATTTGCAGCAAGTGTTCCTTAAATATACAAATGGTAACATTGTTTCCAAACAAGGTAATTACAACTGTGTACAGAATGTCTCTTCATTAGTAGTAATTAAATAATTTACCAAATTGTGCAATAATTCATGATGACACATGCTAGCCCTGCTCGAATACAGGAGCTGGTGATAGAACAATTCCTTGCACCCATGCCTAGATAGAATTAGAGTGACAATTTTTGATTCCTGGAGAAGTCAGCCTGCTATTTTAAAATTGCTAAGTAGTGCTGAATGCCAGGGAAACAAATGATAAATTATTTGAGAATCGTGGCACAGGGAGTGAACCCCTTAGAATCCATTTGTGTAGGATTTGCTTAAATACTTATTCTGTGTTCCAAGACATGTCACTTCATTTCCTTGTTCCCTACTTCCCTTGTCTGTAAAAGGAGCATAGAAAAAAACAGCCCAGAATGTAATTTGGTGAAAAGAATTTTGAAAGAAAAATGCATGTCTGCTACACAGGAAATCCCAGGAAATGGTTGGCCAGCAAGAGAGGAAATGGAATCAACAGTAGTGGAATTGAATCTTCATCCAAAGTCACTTCAACAATCTGGGGAGATGGTTCAGTGCTGAGTTATAATCCCAGCTCCAGGGAGAGAGTTGGAGACAGAAAGATCCCTGAGGCTCACTGGCCAGAGAGGATACCAATGATGAACTCAGAGTGAAAGACCCTGGCTCTAAAACCAAGATGGAAAGCAATAGAGAAAGACACCTAACATCATCAGCCTCTAGCCTGCTTAGAGACATACACATATGCAGGTGTACCTACATACCACGGGGGGGNAAGTCATTTCAATTCCATAAAATTGTCTTTGTGGTGGGGGAGACACACAAGATTGTGTCCACACACTGGATGCTAAAACTCTGAGGTGAATAGATTGTCTAATTTAGTCATCCTCATCTTTCAATACATAGGAATGATTTTTTTCAATTCAAGAGTGCTGTGATTATCTTTTAATACAAATTAAACAGAAGGATTTCGCTTTTTATTAAGACAAAAATACCCACTCGAGTTTGCCCTGGATCTAGTTCTCAGTGCATACTTTCACTGCACTGGACTTAGGCATAAATAATAGATGGGCTTTGGGGAGGGAGAAGAGAACACTGTCAGCCCGGATGAGACCCATGCTGTAAGCTGGGGCTTAGATATGAGGACCATCCAAACTGCTATTGACATGTGGCATAATTGTCTGAAATGTCAATAGATAGAAAATGAGGATTTCATAATGCAGAATAATTGATTACTCTGCTTGACTGAACATGAACATATTTTGTCTGTGAAAGCAAAATAATGACAGAATTTGCTCCTGGAAAGTTCCTCTCTTCAGGACTTGAATTTCCCAGCAAAGCTCACGTGACTCTGTGGGCTTGATCACTCGTGACAAAAATAGGGGAAACTGTCTGCAATTGCTTATCTTTTCTCCATTATTTTGTATGTATATATGATCAGAGCTTTTTAAAAATTAGATACGGCCTTTCCAGGAAGTGTCTATACTAATAGGAGTGTCTGCTATAATTCTCAGAGCTGAAATGGATGAGATACAAAAACCAAGTAACAATATCTTATTCATCCTCAAATGCTCTGATGAACTTCACATTTGATTTTACTTTTCCTCCATATGCTCATAGGCTCTGTGTGTTTTACTAAGTATAATTTAACTTTATGACTACCAGATCAACTGTTAATCCTTGCCATAAGACCACAGAACAGCAAGGTAAGAGGACACCTATTTTCTTAAGCACTATTTCTTTCTTATGCCCTGACCCCTCCCTGACACACACACCCCAAACACATTCCATGAATAAATACAGTTTGATTTTTAAATTTTGTCTTAGTTTTTATAGGGCCTCATGTTGCCCAAGTTGGTCTTGAACTCACACTATAACCAAGGATAGCCTTGAATTCCTAACCACCTCCTTCTTCCTCTGAGAGCTGGGATTATAGTGCGTGCCTCCATGTCCAGCTGAATGTCTATAGTTTGAAGAGCTCAGTGTGAGGCATGTAGAGGGGAGGCAGGAGATGCAGCTATGGGCCCATCATTTAGACTTTTTCTCTTCTCTGTCTATGTATAGTGTATGGTATTGTGAAGTCTTAGCACTGTTGCCCATTCGCTTTTCTGCATACTGTTATCAGCAATCTGGAACCCTTGTGTTCCAGTTTCTACCAAGATTTGAGCTGGACTTTGAGATCTAGCCTAGATTCTTCAGGAAGTACTTCTAAAAAATATAGCTCTGTATACTTAAATCTCTCTCATTATTTTTTAATTTATCTTATTCTGTTTATTTTTATTTTGTTTGTAGCTGTGTGTGTGTGTGTGTGTGTGTGTGTGTGTGTGTGCCTGCTTGGCTGTATGTGTCTCATGTGCATGCAGTTCCCTCAGAGGCCTGAAGAGGGCCCTGAATAACTCCCCTATAACTGGAGGTACAGGCAGTTGTGAACTACCTGCCCACTGTATATGAGCTGGGAAACCAGAGAACTCTATCAGACCACCAAGTACTCTTAACCACTCAGCCATCTATCTCTCCAGCTTTCATATCTCACTCTTGAGTAATCTAGCCCTTGATTTCCAGAACACTTAGAATAAGCATCACACATTCTGTCTTACATTATAGCATCACAGTCATTCTCAATTGGTTTCCTACTGGATCATGAACTCCTTAAGGGACATCATAAAGTCCTGCTCTTTCTCCTTCCCCCTCTATGTCTTAGCATAGCCATGCACAGAGATTTTTACTTATCATGTGGGAACTTGCTCCCTTACAGAAAAAGAAATATGAGAAGCTTATCTGACTACAGTCCTCTTAGACCAAGCAGTAGCCAATTTTTTATTCCCTTCTACCTACATAGCATTTGCTCAATAAACAGTGTTTCCATGTGTGTGTGTGTGTGTGTGTCCGTGCACATGCACATGTGCTTGCATGTGTACATGTGTGTGTGCACAGATGCACATGTGGGTGTGTGCATATGAAGACCAGAAGCTGACATAGCATATCTTCCTCAGTCACTCTCCACCTTGTTTTTCTGAGATAAATTCTCTCCCTGACCCTGGAGCTTGCCAATTCAGCTAAAGTGACAAGCCTACAAGCTCCTCTTGTCTCTGCTTCCAAGGCTGCTAGGACTACATACTGCTGCACCCAGCTTTTTACATGGATGCTGGGGATCTGAACTCAGGTCCCCGTGCTTGCATAGCAAGCACTATACTCTGCAGCCCCAACCAATGCTTATTTTACATAAAACACACAGCTTCAACCCTGCAGAGAACAGAAGGGCATGTCGATCTCCTTTCAACAAATCTTTACTGAGGATCAGTGTTTTGAGCTGGTCTAGGTTTGTTAAAATACAGAAATTAGCTCTCTTCTGTGGCACCTCCTAGGCATTTGGCTGCATCAAGATAAAGCTAAATAACTCCTTCCCAGCCACCAGCTGAAGTAGATGATGAACTCAGACTTGGTACTTTCTATGAGCTGTGCATGGCCACAGATGTAGCTGCTGGTGCTTTAGGTGAAGAGTAGAAATGGTGTGTGATCTGATCACGGCAGGGTGGGGTGGAGGGCAACAAACAAGGTTTTCCCATGAATCAAGATGTCTTGATCCACAGCAAGGTGTATCTGCTGTTGAGTAAGGGGCATTCTTGTTATAGACCAAGGAGCATTGGAAAGAGGAAGAACAGGTCTGTTCAGAAAGCATTGTGGATGCCAATCTTAGAGTTCTCAACTTGGTTATTCTAGAAAGAGAGAAAGAGAAAGAGAGAAAGAAAAGAAGAAAGGGAGGGAAGGAAGGAAAAAGGAGGAGGAGAAGTATAGAGAAGTATATTCTGGAACCGATAGATACTACTGTGCCTTGGTGGCTAGGGCTCAAAAGAACTAGCAGAACCCGAGAACTTCTCAGTCTCTCTAAAGATGATGCCCACCAATATGTGGTCAGAAAACCATTGAACAAAGAAGCTGAGAAGCACAGCACCAACAGAGTCAAGATTCTGTGTCTTGTTACTCCTCACGTCCTGCAACACAAACCCCAATGCTCTGCTCTGAAGAAACAATGCACTAAGAAAAATAAGGAGGAGGCTGCATAATCTGCTAACTTTTTAGCCAAGAGAATGAAGGAAGCCAAAGAAAAATGCCAGCAATAGATTTCCAAGAGACATGGGCTGCCCTCGCTGAGGACTTCTACTTCAGAGAGTCCAGTCAAATGGAAGTCTTTAAAAGGAACAAATAAATGATCAGACCTTGAAAGAAATACAGGCAGGAATTAGCAGGGTGGAGGTGGATGCTTCTGTCCTAAGCGCTAGCGCCATGACCTTTCTTTATATTAGTTAAGTTAATCTGCCTTGTGACCCTGCAGGACTCTACACTCCTTACTCACAGGTGATGAAACAAAGCTTTGCTCAACACCACTCAGCGGGTGAGTAGGATGAAGGGCTGGTTTTGAGCCCAAGTTTTCCATTGACTGCCAGAGCACTTTCTGCCATAAGACAGAATTAGGAAGTGAAGCAGGTTCCTCAGAGAAGTGAGGACCAAAAGCTCAAAACAGAGAATGGGACAATGGTGCTCCCGAAACGTGAATGGTGTGATGTTAGAGCCCTTTGTTGTCTCCGTTTACTCCCTCTTTCCACAGGGGACAGACCACAGGAGCTGAAATGACTTCTTGAAGGTATTATGGAAAGTGAGGGTGTATGCAGCACTGTGTCCTTGAATTTTCAGATCTTAGCCCACTTGGAGTTCATGTATTAAAGAAAGAGAGACAGAGACGGGGCTGGAGAGATGGCTCAGTGGTTAAGAGCACTGGTTGCTCTTCCAGAGGT